>WTSP01011067.1:106473-172856 GCA_025331215.1 Actenoides lindsayi
TTTTTCTTCTGGGTCATCCGTGAATGGATTCTCCCCCTAAAAAAAGGGAAGGGAAACGTTCACCCGCTGCTGTGAGTGAGGAACTTGGCTTCTAGTTCAGCCGGGTAAATCTGAGCTGGGTAGTGCAGGTGCTATGTCACGGACGTATAATGCACTACCTGAGTGGTTTGTTGTTGATCGCTCATTGCTTGTTACAGCTAAATTTCGGCAAATTTGTTAGATTTCAACTTACTTTCTGACACTGCTTCTACCCATCGGAGCGCTGGATTAAGGTCTTGCTGTGTGGCATTCGCTGTCCTTGATGTGCTTCCCTGTCATCACTTCTGAGTGTGATTGTATCTGAATTCATTATCTTTAACCACAGATGAACATCGAACAAGCACATGGAGTTCCAGACACTGATCCTTGGAGAATCCACGGGTGACAGGAAGAATGGATAATCCTTTGGCTTCCTTTCAGCCTGCTGGAGCCTGCCTGTGGTTGTTTCAGGCTGATGTATGAAAAGGGTACAGCATTTATTCTGCCAGGACATTAAATGCCATGCTTTATTTTATTTATATGTCTATATCCACAATCCTGTTATCTTCTTTCTAGTACATATGACTGTGCATAGCAGATCATGCCTAGATAGATAACTGTGGTTTTGAAGTTGGAAGTTAACCTGTTAGTGCTGGGATTTGCTACACATAGTTAGGCTTTGATCACATAAATACGCAGGCTTGTACCACCTTGAGTTCAATTATTTAAGTGGGTGCTCAGCACCTAACTACCATGGTAGGTCTAGGCCCAGCTGGTTGGGATCCTGAAAGACAGCTGAGTGATGATAATCAATCAAATAGGGCTCCAGTGGCTGCAGCCCCCCCCAAGTTAAAAAAATTAATTTAAAACCAAGGTAAACCATGTTTTCTTGGTTAAAGGCAAATTCAAGTTTTAAGATAACACAGTAAGGATACATGTGACCTCATAGTATTCTTACATACTATGCACAAATCAGAAATACCGTACCATAATCAGACATACAGATGTTGCAGTCATGTGACTGACTGCCCAGTAGAGGATGAAATGCTGATACTGTAAACAAAGACTGGTGACTTGGGTCTCTCTTCCCAAACCCCTCTTAAGTTTGGTGCACAGAATGCAAATTTAGGTGGTGGCATTATTGGTTCCTCTTCATAGTGAGGGATGTTCATTTGAGCTGCTGCTTTTGACTTCCACCTGAAGCTGCAAAGCACTGCACTCTTCACCTGTTTCACGTTCACACACCAACGTTCTAAGTAATTTCCTTTCCAGTGTCAAGAGCACATGGTGAAGACCGGGTGAGTGTTTCCATACTTGGCAGGACAGGTCTGCCTGTCAGGATGCTTAGGATGAGGAGGCAAGGTGTCTTGAGTTGAGAATCTTTAATGAGCTGTGAGGCTTTCCTGCAGTTGACTGCGCTGCTGAAGATACCGATGGTCTCGCCGCTGCTGCGTTGTCAAATGGTGTTTTGTCAGAAGCTGAGGGATTCAAAAGGCTCCCTGTTCGGTGCCCTATTCAGTCCCCTTCTGCAGTATGGTCAGTTTAATTATGGAGGTATGGACTGGGTTTTTCAGCAGTTACTGTTATCAGCAGTAATGATAAATTACCTCTGTTGGCTTAAGCTATCCATTTGTGTCCTGCCTCAGCAATTACACTTGATGCTTGCACGTGATTGCCAGAATGCTCAGTTTTGCATGTGTTGGTTCTTTTTCTGTGCAGCACAAAAATAAGCTGTTTTGGGGAAACAGAAATGCTTGGTATTGGTAGGACCTTGTGCACTTGGGGTAACATTCAGTTGTAAGAAAGATCAGCATGGAAACCCAGGATCCCGAGTTCTGATCTCAGTCTAATTTTGACTCACGGGGTGGTATTAGGTGAGTTACTTGACCCTTTTAGTGCTTATCACTCTGTAAACCATGAATCACACATCCTGTGTACAAGGATGTTTATTAAGTTTTTAAGAACATCTTTCTGTTAACATTCCTGGTGCCATGTTATGTCAGTGATAAGGTTTATATTTTGCATAATTGATCACCTTATGGTCCTCAATGTTTTTAACTACTGTATTGGTTTTCATTTCTAAGAGATACAGACAAAAATATTCCTTGGCATTTAACGTTCCAGTCAAACACTCTTATCACACCCACATTTTTCAGTGTAGCAATATCACAAAAAACACCACAAACTCCAAACAAAAAAAAAAGACAATCTCAAAAGAAAAGCAAACTGTCCAGCAAAACCGACAATTAAATTGACATAGTTTTCTTCTGAAAGGCCATATTCTTAGCTGGCCTCTACCACCTTGAGTGCACGTGAAGAAAAATAAAGAAATAAATAAAATCACTGTGTAGTTGCTTGGCTGGGCTTTGCACAGCTTTGTGTAGGTGATGAAGTGACCAAAGTTTAGCACAGTGATTTTATGACATAACCACTGTGAGGGAGGTCAGGTTCAGGTTATGGTTTTGGTCTGCTGTGTTTTGTTTTCCCTCCCTGAAAGAGAATGTATTGAGAGGTGTTAAGGGCTATTTTCTCCTGCCCAATCCCATTCCCTCCCCCCCGCCCCACTTCTAGGCTCTTCTCCTTTTTACCTGAACTCTCCTGTGGGATTGATAGTTTCTCAGCTTTTCTCTTTGTTGTTGTTATGCATCACGATTCCCCAAGTTTGTGAAGGAGCCTGTGCTCATTTTCACTTTCTTCTAGGGGTTGCTTCCCAGATCCTCTTAATTTTGTTTGAGAATCTAGAATTACCTGTAACCATCAAATAAAACAAAGTCTTGAATGGACAAAAATGACAGCCGCCTGCTTAGAAGGTCAGTTGTTAGCTGTAATTAAATGTTGTGTCATGATGCTGGAGTATTTTATAGGGTGTAGAACTCGGACAGGTAGTACAGAAACAACTCTCCATTATAATGTTGCCAATGACTGCAGATGTGTGTTTAGATAGGATGAAAAATAAGAATCTATCAAAGAACATCTTTTTTTGCACTGTTTCTGCCACCAGTTCTGCAAGGATATATATATATTATTTTTTTTTATTTTATTTTTTTTTCCCCCAATAGCTACCACCAATCAAGGAGATGGATGTGGATGCTAGCCAAACATGATTCAGATGAGAACAAGACTAAAAAGACAAGCAACATGTCTGTAATTCTTGCTGGCTCTCCAGTAATGGCTTACGTAAAAGAAAGTTGGTTATCAATTATTCATCAGAGAATTTATGTATCAGTAGAATCACAGAGGAGTGCTAGCTGTAACTGTACTGAAATCAGAAGGGGAATTGGGTTCATATATATACCAAATTTCAAGCAGACCTGTGTAACATTAAAGACTCCCACCCACCTTTACCCCTTCATTACTGATACAGAGCCTGTACTCCCATCAAGCACGGTATTCACCTCTTGCTGCACTCTTCATTTGTGGTAGCCTCTCAGCTAATGTACTATTTTTATATAAAGCACATCATTAACGAGTTTTATTGACAGTTTGGTACTGAACAGCCTAGAGCAGGAGTTGGAGTGACTCAGAGCAGGGAAGGCTGTGCAGCCTGCAACTCCCTCTGCATGAATTTGCAGAGATAATGAGCCTCATTCTGATCTGACTTAAGCTCCACTGATTTCATGCTTTTCACCAGTTCAAATCAGATCTGTGCTGATGCCTCTGATGCCACCCAGGTTAGACTGTGGTGGTGGGTGCTGTGACTTAGTCATGGCTTTATTCCTCCTGAACTCTCTGACTGTCTAGGACCGATCCTGCTTGTGAGGAAGAAGGTGTTTACCAGTGTGCTTAGAAACTGCCTTGCCTTCTTGGCATTTAGTTGGCAGGAAGGCATCTCTGGCCAGAGCCACTTGGGTGGTGTCACTCTTAGCTACTGTAGTCGTGGAGCTCCACACTACTTCTACTAGTTGTATGCAGCGGTGACCGAAAGTAGAGAGAGAATTCTCTTTATGGCTGTGGCAAGAATGTCTTCTAAAGAAGTCTGATTATACAATTTGGGAAAAATAGGACCTTTATGTCTAAAACTTAAAAATGTATTTAAGAATATTGTTTGCAATCCCAAGTGCTCAGATACAGGCAGGAAGGTAAAAGAAGATTTATTTATTTAATTTTTGATAATTCCTGAGATGAAAGAAACCCACAGCTCAATTTGCAAGTGTAATTCTGAGTCCACAAAAAGCTGTATTATCACTCTTATTACTGGCGTGACTTTCAAAAGAAAACATCAACAGGAATGCACATGGATACTGTGGTATGAAGAATGTAATTAGAAATAAATGGGAATCGTTGATTAAGCTGGTTAATCTTAAAATATGTGGAACACTGTCACAGATTCACAGAATGTTGGGAGTTGGAAGGGACCTCCAAAGATCAACCTCCAAGGTCCAACCCCCTGTCATTTGGACCATCACAGAGTCTTTTAACTGACAGCAGAAAAGACAAAGTTAACCACGTGCTATGTTTACTTGTGGTTTCTCCCCTGCATGTCTTTATCTCTGGTTGTGTTAAAATCATCTGATATTTGATTTGTTAAATAAGTGCATTCAAAAGTGGCAAAACGCACAGAAGTTGTTTATCATTTTACTGCTATAAATGACACTTAATTTAAATGCTGGCACTACCTGTTGAGAGAGTTGAAGTCTGTTTCCTGGGATAGCTGGTACAGAGTGGAAGTTGTACTTGGCTGTAGACCTGTTGCTTGGTGGGCACGGGGGGTGGGGGTTTGTCTCCTGTCTGGCGGTGAGGTGGAGCCCCTGGAGTGGGTCCCGCTGTCGTGGGCAGGGAGTGTGGGGTGCTGGCTGACACCTCCCTGCCTCTCCAGGCCTCCCAGGCAGGAGCTACCCGCTGCTTGCTGCCCCTTGCACTGGGCAGTCCCTTGGGCTCAGAGCGGGGCCCTCTCCACCGTTTCTGAAACCGCTTCCCTTCGGAAGGTAGGTCCTTTCAATACTACCACTGCCTGCCAGACTCACGAGGCCCCTCCGGCCTCTATTACATCAGTACCAAACTCCACTGGTGTATTTTTCTCTCTCTCTGTTGCTTTTTCAGAGAATCCCAAGGGTCCTGTTTGATCGCTCAGTGGGAGAGCAGAGGGTGGGAGAAAGCTTTCAAGGTCACCTCCGTTTGGAAGCAGCTCCCTTGGCCTTCAGCCCTCCCCTCAGCGACTGGCTCTCAAATGGCAGGGGAAGGTTTTGTTGATAGGACCCTGGGGAAGGGCCCGCTCAGCTTATGAAGGCTCCACAGTGTCCTCGTTGTCAGGCAGTGATGAGGAAAGCAGGTCCCTCGAAGCCAAAGCCCTAGGTTTCTGCCTCTGTGCATGTTGGTTCTGCCAGTATCACCCATTTCGGTGCTGTATTTACTTTTGCCTGCTTTGAGCTGGGTGTGGTGTGTAAGGACTTCTGTACTAGGGTAGGATGGGATTCTGCTCGGCTGGGGTCTGAGGGTTGGAAGTAGATAAGCTTACTAACTCTGGAGTCCCAGAGGGTGTGAGGTGTGGGTCTGCCACTGCTTGTGCCATGGTAAGTAGTGATTACGCACCAACTTTTAGGCAACCTTACTAGCAAGGTCTGAAGTAATCTTATTTCTGTGGCTGAAAGAGTTACTGCTGTGCAGCTGAGTCACTGTAACCTGCTTGGTGCTCACTCATAGCCTTCCCTCAGTGCCAAAAATGCTTTAGAACAGACTATCTTTAAGCTAAGCCTTTCTTTTTCATAATCACGAGTGAGAACTGGGTATGGTCATTGCACGGGTGATAAGCAGGAATGCCAGCAGCTGTGGTAACTTGATTCCCTTTGTAATACATTATTTTAAGGATGTTTTTCAGGACAGAAGTGAGAAGTATTTCATTTCTTAAGTACTTGGGTTCAAATTTATCCCAGTGGAGATCTACACCAGGTTAATCAACAGTGCTAAATTTAAAAAGGAAAGAATAAGTAATTTTTAAGGAATAGCTAAGGAACATTTTTCTGTTTTAAATAAAGAGTAGATACATGTTTCATGGAAAGACTTAGTGTTTAGCAGAAAAAGAGGTGAACAATAAAATTTAGTGGGTAACATATTTAGTAGGACAAGGAAATCTACTTTGGTGTTTTCAGGTGTTTGAAGTGATTAGGCTCATTGGTAAATCCAGTAAAATCCTTCTTGTCCCAGAGGTGAAGGGTCTGTATTAAACTTGAGGCATCGGGGAGGAGGAAGGAAATGTGATGCAGGTGTTTGAACAAGGGAGGTGGACTAAGGGAAGCAGAAGAAGAAAGCCAGGACTATTACAGCCTCCCACACAGCAGTATTGATCTCTCTCTGAGTTGTCGTTATCAACCAGGATTTGACTACTTCCAAGACAAAAGTATTAAAATATATGCAGAGGAAAAAGAAGGAAGAGCTGCCAGTATGGCTAAAATGTAAGTGAATGAGGTCAGGGGCGTGTTCCAGAGAAGCAAGGCACAGAGGTGAGTTGGTATTTGAACGTGCAGGGAACGATGCAAGGAGGGAACCGGGCAGTTGGTTCCATGACATACAATTGTGGGATGAGCAGCTGGTAAAGGGAAAATACAAAGGCATTTGGAAAACAAGTGCTATGTGTAGGCTAGGTTTTGGAGTGTGGATTGAAGCCCCACCAACATTTTAGTTTCTTTAAAAGGGAAGGAAGTAGTTTCAATGGTGTGTTTGAGGACAAAGTGAAAAGTCCCTTTGGAAATGAGAAATGCTTGCCAGAGCTAGGAACGTGACCTTCACTGGTTGTACTGTAGAACCCAGAGTATGTGCATGACGACGTGCTCTTTTTCAGTTAGAATAATGTAAGGTACCACTTCTGCACTATGCTACAGTGTGCATAGGTAAGTCTTCAGATGATTGAGATAAACCCCGAAATGTTACCAAGAGAAAAGGGAAATCAGATATTTAGTATCTAGGTTTTACTTTTGCATTTCACAGAATGGTAGCAAAAATGTGGCAGATTTTTTCATGGTAAATTAGGATGCATTCCAGCAGAAACTGATGCAGAGACTCATCTTTTTTTCCTGAGAAACAGCTACCACTAGTCCCCATATCTAAGGATTTAGAGCTTGCAAGATCGGGGCCTGAGAAGCCACACATCCTTCTTTACTGTTTTGTTTGGGTTTTTTTCCCCTCCAGGAAAACAAAACTCTCCATGTCTCCATGTTAAAATGATTGGAAATTGAATTTACGGGGATCTAGCACGTGATTGCTTTTTTTAGACAGGATTTTCTTTGTAGCTGAATTGGGCTGAGTCTTTTTTTTCTCCCAAACCAGATGGTAAGTGATTCAGTACTTTTAGCTGTAGAAAAATGATTTGTTTTCTTTACGCAGTAGTTGGCGTGAATGTACTTTTCTTTATCTATTTACATATTATGTAAACACAATTTTCCAGTATTTATGTACATAATTTACAGTCCTAATCCTGCAGAGAGCCCTGTATAGGTAAGGCCTTGCACGTAGAAGGCGTTGACATCGCTTACAGGGAGTTCACTTGGAACTCACGGCAGGGTTGTAACTGTATTTGTATTTTTTATGTATACACTTAAATTTGTGATACCAATATGAGGATGCCAGCAGAACTGTAAGTCCACGAAACAGTTGAGTAACTTTGTACACTTTACTTTTTTTTTCACCTCACAAAGTCTCCGGAGATACCCTTGATTTCTTCTGTGGTAGGCTCTAGTCCTTGTGGCTTTTGAGTTAAAGCTAAAAGCTTCATCCCGATTGCAGAGTGTTGAGGTTAGTTCTTCCTGATGTCCAGGGGGAGCAAGGGCCTCGTTCGTGTGACCTTTCGTACTTGTCCTGATGCTGCTAGAGGGACTGTGGAAGGGATTCCAGTAATGGTGAGAAATAGTTGGGAGGGTATTAAAAAAAACTTCTTTCACATGAGTACCTGATTTCTCAAAGTTCTCTGCATCTATGTTTGTGTGAAACTACTAAAACTCAAGTGCAGTGCTGTTCCTTGTTTTGTGCTAAATAAAGCATACGCATGTATGAACCTGACACATGAATCTTGCATGTGCTGTGTCGGCATATGGGTACTGGAGGCAGGATGGAAGGACCTTAAGCTGATAGTAGACTACATTGTAGGGCAATGGTATGTTATAGTGTCCAGTCACTGATTGCTTATGCTAGAAGGTACAAGCAAGGTTGCCCAAGCAGCCATACACTTGTCCTTTCCAAGCAGGAAAGAGCTGTTTGGTAAATTTGATGTGGTTTTACTCTGTCTGAGAAGTAAAACACTGAACGCATGGAATCATACTGCTGCTTTATAGAGATGATAACTCCAAAAATAGTGACTGCTTTCTCTGTTTACAAACCTGGCTGTACGCAGTTGGGATGGGATTATCCAGTTCTCCTCTTGGTTCTCACCTCATCTACACATGCTTCAGCCGAGTCACTGAGGGTTCACGTACAGCGGAGCTGGCCCCTTGCCTTCTTTTCTGGGGTTACTGGAGGGTTGAAACCCAGTCCTTGGAATCTCCCACTTGAAAAGTGTGACAATCTTCTGCTTCTGTGAATTCTAGTGGGGGGGGGGAAAACCCACATGAATTAGCATCAGCAATACTGTGCTGCAGCATGTCAAGTTTTTCCCCTCCAATTATTCCGTGGAAGAATGGCAGAAGAGGCCTCTTGAAACTAGCACAGGTTTTTGACGTGGATCAGTAGACGAGCTGGGGTGATGCACCGTGCCTTGCGTGCTTGTAAGACGTTACTTTTCCCTTTATGCAAGAGGGTTGTTTTGGGGGAGTTTGCCTTTTGGGCTTTTGATGTGGTCATGCAAGACGGCAGAAGACTGCATCTCAAGAAGGACACGTAATGATGCGGGGTGCTGCTGCATGGGGTGGTGTGTGAATCCTCTCTGAGGCCAGACTGCCTGCTGGGAGGAACGAGAGCTCCTTATGTACCAAGGGCTGTACCTCTGGACATACGTCAGGGTCGCAAACAGTCACAGTTGTATAACTGGGAATTGCTTTATTGCTACCAGAAAGAAAGCAGCGCACGAAGCAGTGGTTACCAACTTCTAAACACTTCATCTGCTGAAGAGCAGAACAATAGCTCCTCCTCCAGCTGTTGTGGGCATGCACGGACAGTGGGATTAAGACTTCTGTTCTAATGGGCTGTTGCTGTGCGTGTTCTCGTGCTCGTTTTCATTGCCTGCTGACTGGTGGCAGAGCGCTCGCTTCCCAGTGCCTGGTGTCCCCTGGCATCTAGCCATTCCTCACTGCCCAGGTGTTGCACTGGGAATTGTACCATGCCACCCTGACAGTGACGTGTGTAGCTAATGAAGGGAGTTCAGGACAAGTTAAACCACGTGATCTGTCAGGGAGAATGAGCAAAATCTGCCCTCGGTGTGGAGGGCTCTAAAGAAACAGGGTTTGAGAGCAGTTATCTGTTCCCTCCTGTGAGCCCTAGGGAGTAAATACCGTGGAGAAAACTTGGCTCGAAGCTTTGAGGGCTGAGTAATTGCTGGAAGCAGTAGGTTACTTAGGACATAATCATGCGTTTAGAAACACTGGAACTATTTGAAGAGAGTTTCTTCTGGTTTTGGTTAATACCAGGGCACGTTGTGTACAGTTTGCTTGCTTGCTTGGTTCATTTTATTGTGTGCAAAATACACTGAACAATTTTGTCTTTCGTTCCGTGTTACTCAGCTGGTGTGCTTCTTACAGATTCAGTGAGTTAAGGGGAAGAAGCAACGTGCTCTGGTCTGTCTGTGAAACAAGGTCCGTTTAAAATAAAGGCCCTGCAGGGATACAGTGGGGCTGCCCAGGAGTTAGGAGGATGGTGAGCAGAGGAGGCAGAAGGGAAACCTCCAGGCTCTGTGTGCTGCAGGCACAGCCACTCACTGGCAACGTGAGTTACCTCAGTGGAAAAGTCCTGCTCTCCCATGTGTGTGTGGTACGAAACCTGGGCTCCACTGATCTCAGTGGAAGTGGCATGGTTTTGTACAAGGGCAGATGAGAGCGTAATCTGGCCAGCCCTTAATAGCTTCTTGTATTTGAGGCTGAAATAAAGTGGCTGTGTATGCAAATAATTGTGCAAGCGTGACTTACAAAAGGAGAATTCAATATTTAATTGTTGAAAATACAAACTGGCACTGATCTCCTGGCTTGGCTGAGCTGTACTTGACCTGTGACAGAGAGAGAGCAAAGGTGATTTTAAGTCCTGGGATCCACAGGGCCAGTGTGTGATGTAACTCAAGGCAGTCAGTGTATTGGCTGCTTCATAAATACAGATGATTATTTTGTGTACAAAACCAGTTGATTCATCACCTTTTATTTTCTTTATTTCATCCCAATCTTTACGTGTGAATCTGAGTTATTTTACTTCAAGGGGGTGGCATATAACAAGATTTTCTTTTTTTTAATGATTTGATAACAAGAAGTCAGTTGTTTTGATATAAAGATGTTCTAATGTAAGCAAACTGATAAAATTGGTTAACTCTATGTTCGGAATTCAAAACTTTGTGGAAAGCCTAACAAGTTGAAAATATCCTTTCTTCTGCTCTGTTTCCCGCATTTCTTGCAGTATTTTGACCCATGCCTCAGAAGGAGGATAGTGTAGCTCTTAGAATATAAAGGAGGCAACTAGAAGCAATCACGTTGCTGTAGCTTAACACACTGTCACTCCTCAGCTGCTCTTCAGGGACCAGATGAACTTCAGAAACTCGGCTCTCGCATCCTGTGGTGAAATGATACCTGTTGGCTTAAGCCATCTTCATGTTGTTAAATTCTTAACCTGTGGTAATCTTACCACAAGTTATCAGCTGTCATGCCTAGAAATGCGGCCATCCCATTCAAACTCCTGAGAGCAGAGAGAATGTTTCTCCTGAGGCCAAGATTTAAAAATGTTTCACCTTTTAAAGAGCTTCCAGAATTTGACAAAGTAAATTTTAGTTGCACAAGCTCTTTTTTTTTTTTCCTTTTATTTTTCTTCTCCTTCTGTTATGTAAAAGTGACAGTACAAGAATGCATGGTGTGGAGAGACATCCCATTTCCTTGGGACATTATTGTGAGCCCAGAGCTGATGGGGTGTGTTTGAAAATACTTCCTGGCAAAAGTCCTGTCTGAGAATAAGAAGCTCGCATCTAACTGACATCACTGGAAGATTCACACACAAAGTGAGAGTACTGTGTGGCCTTTAGGCTTCTGTTCCTGTGGTACATGAGGTTTTATACTCCACAGAAGAACTGAACCATTCACTTTTCTGGGTAATTGATCTAAAATGGGTACCTGTGATCTATTTTGGTCTGCTCTGCCTGGGACGTGCCTCCGTGGCTTTAACAGAGTCCCCTGTATGCACAAGAAAGATGCTCTTTGGATGGAAACACTGTAATGCAGGACTTGTTAACCGGTGCTAATGTGATCATAACTTGGTGGCTTTTAAAGAGACGAGTACAACTGTTGTTGCTCATCTAGATCACAGGAATAACTTGAGGGAATACCTTCACCAAAGTGCAGCGTTCTCGAAAACGTTTGCTAACAGGTTACTTCTGTTTGTTTACTCCAAAAGCAGAATCTTTTTCCCTAAGCCAAACGGAAAATTGGATTTTCTTCTTATGTAAGTATATGAGGAGTAACTGTCAAGATTGGTTGGGTTACATGGATGTTCAGTAAGCGTTGCCAGTGAAAATTCAGGCCCAGTGCTTTTGTGGTGGTTTTGGCCAAAGGAAGTGGCATTTTCATTTTCTGTTGCTGACTGAGTTCCCCTATGATCTTGTCTAACCTACAGGAACAGTGAAACCATGTCAAGGTCTCTGTTGTGCCCTACGACAGAGAAAAATCACAGGGTCAGGTTCCCTGTTTGCACGTGTCTCCTCCCTTTGACTGTTTGTCCTTTTAGATGCAGGCTTTCTGGGACAGCAGCTGTTGGTCAGCGCACCAGAGCCCGTGGGCACTGCTGAAACAGAGAGAGCGGCTTTCCTTCCACTGTGCTGTTTGTGTGTGACTGAGGGCTGAGCTGGAAGGCTGCTGGGTGGCTGACTTGCTTTTTCTAGGTGAACCCAGTGAAGCAGATGGATTGCTTGAGGAGTCCTGTGTCGCTCTGGCTGGCACTAAGTGTGACTGGATACATCAGAAACCCCAGAGCTGCTCTAAAGCCGTGTCTACAGCACCAGTCTCCATGGAACTGAGGTTACTAGATTGGGCTATATGACTTGCATTGAAAGACCAGTCCCTGGGGATTCAGGAGTAATAGCAGAATGCATACGTACAACTCGCTTTCATCTTACTTAGCATGAGACTTTTTCTTCCTTGCAGATGAGTTCTCCTAGAGCTACTTGGATGTGCCTGCTGCTCTGCGATCGCTCCTAAAGCCTTCAGTTGACAGTAGCCTCTGGCATGCTGTGGGCCAGCAGATCTGCACGGCAGCAGGCCCACCAGTCTTCCTGCAGACAGTTAACAGGAGTTCTGCAGAAACCGAGCGACTGAAAAATTCACCACTCTCTTCTCTGACAGTTCCCTGGATTCAAAGTGTCCCTTGTCTCTGGCACAGCTGGGCAGCAGGCTGGGGAGGAAAGTAGCGCTGGGTTTATTGCCTTTCAGATGCTTTGGGGCTGCTGATGGTAGGTGGTGTAAAGTGTAGGGGTTTTGAGAGGAGAGCTGTAGGTGGGGGAGAAGCATTGCTATCGGGTGAATTGGAGGGGTAGCACTTTGGCCTCTGACACACAGGGCAGGCTGAGGAGCAGAAGGAATAAGATTAACAGAGAAACTCCTCTTAATCTGGGCGATGTCAGCTTGTCCTTGTCAATTTGGTAGTTACCTAGCTGCAAGCCTACTGCTGCCTGCTTTGCAAGGGGTAGGTCCTTAATTACCAGGCATGGCAGAGTGCAGCACGCTTAGGGCTCGGAGGTTCTGACAGGCTGATACTGCCTAGAATAACTGCAGGGAGCATGGCTGTGTCCAGCACAGGGGACAGTTTTAAGAACTGAAAAAACCCTGTTATTCAGTGTGTCACCCTTGAAGAGAACATGTGGCATACATGCTGAAATTTAAAACTCCCTTGCTGTCTGCCTCCCCAGCAGCTTCATACATGCATTCAGCTTCTCCTTATTCAGCTTTTCCTTAGCTGTAAGGTGAAATCATTGTAGCACAGGGATGGGAAGAGCTTTGGGGTTCCTCAGGCCAGCTGGGTGTGCAGCAATCCTGTGCCTTTTGACCTGAGAAGCACTGGAACACCTGGATAATAGTGCTGGGCAGGGCAGAGGGGTGGAGTGGGCAAACTGCTAAGGTATAGAGAAGCCTGGCAGGACCAGAACCCATTTTGGGATGAGGAGCCGATACTGTGGGTCAGACAACGTGGGACTGAGTTAGGTAAGGAAATGGCTGCTAAGCAGGGAGCAAGAAAGGATTTTACTTTTTGTGGCTTGAGGGATGGGGCAAGAAGTGATGGATCAGGTAGAGAAGAAGCTGGTTGGGCTTGGGGTAATTGTACAATATACCCAGAGCTTGCAATTGATCCCAGCCCAGATTGTCCCGGTATTCTTCAGTAGGGCTTACAAGCATCTGATAGGTACCATGCTGAGCACCTGACTCACTGCCCAGAGCACTGACAATTTGCCCCCTCCTTTGTCAGACACACCTGCAGATTTAAGACTTTGCTTTTGGAGAATACAGCCCTTTCCTGTCCTGTGAAACAATGCTGCTCTTCTGCCATTCTCGTGGAGATGTGGTGTGATGATATCACTTCCTAGCAAGGGGCTGGTGAATCACTTTGTTGGTGTTCATGAATCACTTCTTTGCCACCAGTTTCTGCACCGGTCTTAATATAATCTCCAAAAGCAGAAAAATCATCATTTCAGAGACTTTTTGCTGAAGAGACAATACTGGAATTATCTGGTTGCATACTGTATGGAACAAAGGCTCCCAGCATGCTGCAGAAGAATTCTCCCAAATCTCTTTGTGTAGCTGAAGCTATTGCCACCTATCCAATCGATCCCTCGCTGCCAGTGGAGAGCTTGCTTGCAGCAGAGCAGGGAGGGGAGCACATGCATTTGTCTCACAGGCTCTGGTGGGCAGTTCAGTAGCTTAACTTAAAGTTGAAAGCTCTGCTGTGGGTCTGATAACCTCTTGCATGGGAGCAGAAGTGCTCTGAGCTGTTGTAGCTAGGTGTACAAAGGCTCTTCTGCTAGTTGAGAGCCTCTGATATGTTGTTGCCTGCCTAGGAAGTGTAGCTGGTTGTTTGCCTCTGTCAGCTTTGCACCTCAAGTGGTGTAAAGAAGGGAGGATGCAGGAGCACCTAGGTCCCTCGAAATATCCTTGTCTGAGAAGGCAATAGAAGCGGCAGGCTGTGTGGCTGTATCAAGGCAATGTCAGAGATCGCTGACATGCAGGTATTTAAAAGGTGTATAGATATGATGCTGAGAGACATGTTTTGGTGGTGGCCTGGCAGCGCTGGGTTAATGGTTGGACTTGATAATCTTAAAGGTCTCTTTCAACCAAAAAGATTCTGTGATTCTCTGCATTGGCACAGGGCTTTTTCCTGAGGAAAAAGGAGTTGTGCGTGATGTGAATACGACCTTGCGAGGGTAAAGTAAAGGTACTTGTGGTTTGTTCTTGGCAAAGCCTGAGGCTACTTTAAAGTATCTTTAAAGGCATCTTTAGGAGAGCACTGATCTGGCAACCTCAGGGTCAGGGGATTGCCCAAGAAGTGCAGAGGTGCCTTTGGACATTACCTTGTTTGAAGGACCGAGCATCCCTCCATCACGAAGGTCCGACCTGTTTCCCTGCCCAAGCACAGCATGTGCTCTGGTAAGCCCACCGCTGCCTTTGGAGGGTGTTTCCCTGTTGCGTTGTCTCGAGCGATGGGCCTTTTCCTTTCTCTGTGTTCCATTGCACGTTGCCAGCTGGTATTTGCAACGCGTTCGGCCGAATTTTAAAATCAAACCTCTTCGGAGGAGGTCAGCGTGCCACGCAGGACACGGCCCATGCGTGGGCAGCATCTGACAGATTCCTGTCACTGTTACCCGCCAGGCTTGTCAGAAATGACAGCACCTGCCTGGGGAGAGCACTAACACAGCGATACCAGCCAACGTGTGAAGCGTTGACGGCATTGTTTGCCCCGCGTGGTCAGATTCAGCGTCCCTCCCCGCTACGAGAGGTGCGGGCTGGGTGGATAGTTACACGTGTTAGGATAACGAGACCAGGCACCATCCACTTCTGAGCAGCTGATGTGTAATTATTGTAACAGAAAAGCAGCCTGAGAGTTTTTCAGTTTTCCTTCTACGGACAGGCAGGTAGGGAGATAACCCGTCTCAAAGATTTCTCATTCTAGAATTAGTGCCAAGGATCAGACCTTTCTGATCTACTGCTGGGAAGCTCTGTTCTCACATTTTACAGTGTGCCTACATGCTGGAGATTTTTCTGTTTTATTTCCTTTTGCGATGGATGAAATAATTTGAAACTTGTTTTTCATATCAAAAGGTCACTTGACTTTTTCTGCCCATGTTGCAGCCATTAGTGCACTTCGTGTGTGTTATTAGCACTCTGGAGCAGAATGCTGGTTCGTGCCCAATAGGGATTCTCAAAACAGCCGTTGCTTCGACCTCTCTCTACACTTTGTTTGCAGCCCAAGCCACTTAATTTTCCGTGTGGTCCACTGTCAGCCTCCCACTGTAAATTATCTGCCCTTGTAACCCACAGCCTGGATTTTCTTACTCTGTTCAATGGCAGTACTGACCACTGAGGTTAGCAAATCAGGTTGGTGTTAAGAATATCTGCAAGAATTTCCCAATTGGATGATTTGTACTTATTTTGTACATTTTGTCAGGCTCTTTGGTTCCCTGCTGCCCTCATTTCAAATGTGTGACCTTGGAAATTGGTTGATTTGAATGTAACTTTTTTTTTCATCTGTAGTCCCTGAAGGATAGAATTGCAGCATTGCCTCGTGACTGTGCTGGATTAAGGACCAGAGTGGATACAATGGCTGCTAGTAACCTTGGTGCCTTTCTAAATGCTTTTTTCCTAAACAGTATCTTTTTGCGTTGTATATGGTCAGTGGTTTTAGGAAAAAAAAAAACAATTACTTCTTATGTACCCATTCAGTTTTAAGAAAACAGTGGTGAGGCATCTCTTCCCTCTTATGTGCACACCTTCTGCTTCCATATGCTTTAGTGTTGTAAGCTGATCACCTCTTTCCATTGTATAATGGGAAAACATTTAAATAGCACACTGTTTTGTAGACAAAGGAAGGAAAAATCCAACAACTTTGTACTCTGCTAGTAGGAGTTCTCAGTCCATGGCAAAATTAGCAATTAAATGTAGGTCAACAGCTAAGGTGAAGAAGGGAGTGAAGTTATGGATGCGAAATAAAGGCAGGATGAGATTGTTCAAAGAGGCAGGAGGAAGGACAGAGGATACTCAGCAAGAGAGACCAAATGATGTGGGTCAGCTTTACTCCCACTGAATCCGAGCGTTATCCCAGATTTATTGAGACACGACATCCCAAATCCTTCCAGAGAGAGAGGCCTTAGCCCGGAGTGCAGCACGGGATAAGGCTCAAAGCACAGAGAAAAGGGGACACACAAGAGCAAAAGGAAGAAGGAAAGTACAGAAAGTGAGAAAGTAGGGAGGAAGAAAAGCAGAGAGATTGGGAGCAGCCTGGGATAGCAGCGTCTAAACACAAACTGGCATCTGGAGCAAAGCCAAAGGGAATTTTCCCCAAAATAACAGCGGTCTCAAGCCCAGCACAAGAACTTGACCTGAAGGTAGAGAGAATTACAGCGATTCTGCTGTGTGTTTTGCCTGCATTTGTCATTGTGAGCTTTGGTTTGCCTCTGAGTCCTCAGTCTTGCACAGTGCCATTGCAGCAGTGGTGGGCAGTGCAGGTTCTAGTGAGAGTGAGTTCCTGTACTTGGACAGCTACACCCATCTTGTGCTTTCCCTCGAGTGAAGGTGGGCTGGGGGAACTAACAACAGTGGCTTTTTTGGAAAGCAGCGCTGAACCTGCCATAGGCATGACCTGGTAGCATTTTCCCCAGCCCAGCACTGGGACTGTGTGCAGAGAGCTCTGTTTGGTGACATCTGGGACAGCTAGGCTATTCTGGTGTCTGCTAGAGAAGGTGGAGACATACCTGTGCAACACTGGGATATACTGGTGCGTGCTGAAACTTCCCTAAGAGCTCTGATTAGAAGATGCGAATGTTATGCTTTAGAAAAGGTAGTTTACTGACAGAAGAAAAAATAGTAATGAGCTGAACAATTAGTTTGTCTTACACCATTCCATATACTTTAACAGCTAAAGATTAAAAATTAATCTAGCAGGAGTTGGAGCATTAATTTGAGACTCTTAAAGCTGTCCTGATCAATTGCTGGTGCTCTTCTGGAGGAAGATTATTTTAGTTCAAGTTAGCTTAACCCTAACTTTATTATTGTTACTGGTCAAATTAATTTCTGTCTTTGTCAGAGATGATAAATCCTCCAGAAATCTGATTGTATTTACTGCTATGTTTTCAATTCTTGAAAGGTGAAGTTGTATAAAAAGTGTAAAGGAACTTTGGTGGCAGTTTATTGGAGTGAGGAGTCAAAACCGCACATTCAACACATCTTAGTAACGTATGAAATCTGTAGAGTATATCTGAAATGTTCTATTTATTTCAAGGTTTAGCTCTTGTTCCACTTGTGTCTTCTCTCTTCCCAATCATTGTTTAAAAAATGTCTGAGGAAACACAACCGAGCATCTCTTCCTGTTCCCACCTGTGCTTTGGGATGTGAAAGAATAACATAAGCACACAGAGACCTTGACTTCCTCTTGGATGTGTCTGGACAATTTTATTAGGCACCGTGCCTGGGATCATCATCTGATGATGAGCCTTGCCAAGATAGGTACTGGGCTGCTGATCAGTTTTCTGCCTTTCAGAAGACTTGAAAAATTAGATTAATGAAACTTCACTCTCATAAACCACAGCCTCACCATGAGGACATAGGGCAGCCACAACCCTACAAAGTATCTTCACCAGCGATCTTTCACCCTTTGACAAATCTTTTCTTCTTGAAGGTAACTGTGGGTGGCCTTCCTTTGTCTGATTTCTGTAAATTGGGTACATCACTTTCTAGCTATGCAGCCGATACTCCTGTTTATATGAATGGCTATTTAAAAAAAAAAAAAGCAAGATCAGATGTTTGTTGTTTCATTTCAACATAAATCAAACTTTGTACTCACACGGCAATTCTAGTTTAGCCCCAGGAATAGCTTTAGTATTGCTAAGTGTCTGGAGAGCATTGACTACAGAGACATGATTTTAAGCAGGCTATAATAGTTTCTACAGCTGTTAACAGTTCGCAGAAGAAAGGCAGCATTATTCGTTGGTGTTTAAAATGTGCATGACTTGCATTGCACAGAAGTCAGATTGGGAGAATGTCAGAATTTTTTTTTTCTGAAATTCTGCCAGGAAAGTCTTCAATAACTGGAGAAATTCTTTTCACTGGTGAAATCAACATGCAGCACATTGTGTTGTTATAATTGCTTATAGCTCACCATGAAAGTTGTCTTTGTATGCGTGGATGTACGGCTTGTACTGTTTTGTTTTTATTTATTCTGCATTCTTTATTATAATGTTCTTTCCTTTTTTTTCCAGACCAGAAAGATTGTTATTGAGCCTTCCACAAAGCTGAAATAATGCTGTGTGTTAAAAAAATGTTAACGATTTGAAGAAGTTATAAAAATTTATAAGTTGACTGAATACTTTGGAAATTTCTGCATATTTTAATACAAATAGGTAATGCAAATGTTTGTTCTTTGCATTTAGAGGTGGGTCTCTGTTTTCTAAAGGTCTTGTATATAAATTTGATTATTACAATTACATTAGAACAAACCCAGTATTTTTTCATACTGTATAATAGGAAAAATGTATTTGCAAAAGACACAGAACATACATAGTTATCTCTGAATGTCACGTAGTTATGAAATTCAACACAAATAGTATCAGTTGTTTGAATGACTTCATTAAGTGCATTTAGGGGACTGCCTGTTGCAGTGAGCTGAGGTCCTTCCTTTCAGTTCTGTGGGTCCTGGCTTGGCCCACAAAGAAAAAGACCATGCTGCAGTTAACTAAGAGGAGATTATTTCTCTGTAGATGATGTAAAGTTCAGATTGCCCTGGTAGAACTTGCAGGGAAATTCGGTCACATAAAATCAAAGAAATCACAGAAGATGGAGTTATTTCAGATTAAGTTGGAGTTAGCAGTGAGTTTGAGTTTTATTTGTAACTGAAATCATAAAGCAGGACAAGAGAGTCCAAAAGAAATCAAAGAAGAGTAGAAATAGGTGAAAGGAAAGAGGTGAGTGACGGAGCACTTGCAGGTGAGCAAGGAGACCTAAACGCTGACAGTCAGTTTTAACCAAAGACTAGGTCAAAATGATAAAGAGCTCAACTGTTAAGAACAACTGGAGATGCTGGTTGGGTAAATTTCTGAAGAGACAGGCATCAGGCTGCTCTTTTGGCAGAGTGCAGAGGAGCAATGTGGGTTTTGGGCGGTTGTACAGAGTAGAAAGAGTTTGTTAAGTTTCCCTGAAGGAGAATGGATGGCTGATACTCCAAGGCAGTTTTTCCCCAAGCAAGTATAGTAGCGACTAGGAGAGGACCTGGAGAGCTGCTGCTCTGATGAGGTCCCCTGGACTGCATGCTGCGTGCAGTTGATGTGCTTTGCCTGTGCTCCTGGGGTACTTTTGTCTGATAGGAATCCTGGAGACTGCTCTGTGATGCGAGGCAAAGGATGGTAAGAGGGGATGGCTTCCAAAGCACGCTGCTGCTCCAAACGTGAGCACTAATGTAGATGCACCCTGCCAGATTTCAGGGTGGGAGTGGTGTCACGGGACACGGCAGAGGGAATGCTCAGAATGAGCTTGGTCATGTTCCAGATGCTGGCAGCATGTGGAGCTGAGAGCACTGACAGCCCAAAGGAGCACAGCACCTGAAGAAGTCACCAGCAGCTGTAGTGCAGCATAAGCTCTCCAGGAAAGAGAAAGGGGGAATGATTGATGCAATGTAGGTGTGTTTGGGGGGGGGGGGGGGGGGGGGGAATGTGTTTTGTTCCTTTTTTTTCATGCTAAGTTTATTTTCCACAGTAAGAAAACTTTACACAATCATTTTGATTAGGATTTTGAGTATATATATCTTTCAGCTGCAAGGTAGTAAAATTTTTATCCTCTAATTATTTCCAAAGTTTGCAAATGGCCATTTTGTTTGTGATATGATCCTTCCATCAGATATATAGATCGTCAGTGTGCGCTAAAACTATGTCCTTGCAAAAGTGTCAGGATTACAATTTAAATGTTTATACTCGATCTTTAGTCATAATTTCATTATATTAGTATTTTTTGAGGTATCTAGAGCTAGAGTTCTTTGAAGAGGATTTGTATTGGACTTTAAGGAAGGCTAAATATTACTATATATTTTAAATACATTTCAGAGCACTCCTTGTATCTAAGTTTTATCAGCCAGATACTACATAGAAGAATATACTTTTAGTTGCGCTTCTATTATATTAGACTGAGATGATTACACTGCTAATACATACTGTGAGGTCTTTTCTTCTACAAAGACAAATAGAGAAATGTTTTATTTTACACGGCTTAAATGTGTATCGTTAGAATCATCTGGGCTATTTACATGGCATAACATTAGAGAAGCATATAATTCTTTGCTGGGCTGAGGCTTAACTGTATGCTTAAGTCCCTAATTCATCACAGCTTTATAAAGTTCCATTTACTTTAACTGAGTTACTTGTAGCACTGAAATTGTAAAAACAGACAGAAAACAAAGAAGAAAGAGAAAATCCTTCACACTTAGGCTGATGCTTAGCAGGGGCAAGTTTGTAACAAACTGTTGAAATCTGGCAAAATTATGATAGAATGACAAAAGGCCACATACCTTCAAGCATTAGGCAATATGAAATGAATTTTGCTGCTGCCATAACCAAAATTAGTATGTAGAAGAGGTTATGTGAAAATTGGTAAGATTAATAATATATTATTCCCTGTCTTCCACAATTACAGGAATACATTTGGCATTAATGCTAATACATTTAATTTAACGGATTTATTTGGAATCAGTGCGGAAGTTATGGACATTTAGGAAATGATCAGTTTGTAATTCCATATGTTTAATATTAAAATAAAGTGCCTCACACGGGTACTCTGGTAGATGTCACTTCACAGTGAATTACAATTACTTCAGACCCCAAGAATCAAAGAAGAACTCAAAATTATTCTGCTATATAGTCACACTCATGGATATAATTAAAGGTCTGTCAGCACTTTCATTACATAAAGCCATTTTTAAGCAGTTTATAAGTTGGCCATGACATTTTGCTTAAAGCTGGAAATGGGCTGCGAGTTTCCTGCCTGGGAGTGAAATTTTGTTTCTTATGAATTTAATTGGAATCAGATTAATTTCCTGTGTTTCCCATCCATTACAAGGGGGTTAAAGAACATTGTCTGGTTTTTATGTTCCTTCCACACATGAAGATTATCTCTCTACTTCAATTTAACACCTTGCAGATAGTTAGGTTCCAGCAGTATATACGCAAATAATATAGATCCAGGGTGAGGGATATATAACTGTCCCACAGACATGTGTCCTGTTTAAGACACAACCCTGGTATAGTTTTTGCCCACCCCAGCTAGAGCTTTCCCAGTGTTCAGAGGCAGTTTGAATACCATAAGTTACAGGCAGTTTGAATGGAGCCATGCAGTTTAGGAGGTTTGAGGAAAATAATTTATTCATAACTCAGATGTAAACTATGGCAAGACATTTGGCCTTAGGACAGGAGAAGAATCCCTTTTCATTTGCCATTTTTTTATAGATGGCAAGTAGATGAGCCTCTTGTATTTGCCAATAGAGACTTAGTACGCTTTGTAGCGATAAACTGGTCAAAGATGTTTCCAGTACAGCATGTGCTCACCATGTTAGCTGGTACATAGTGGTCTAAGACCATTGTAAAATACCAATTTGGTTTGAGCTTAATTCTAGATATGAAAAAATCAATTTCCATAAGAAGTTCAAAACACAGAATAAAATTGGTCAGCTATTGATACCAGTATTTATCCAGTATGAATTACTAGTTAGGCAGAGTTTTAAGAAAATCAATGGCTGAGATTATGACAGAATTATTTAAAGAAGAACAGTTCACAGATAGGCTGCTTAATTGACTGCTGTGAGCTTTGGAGGCAAGATTCACTGCCAAGGAATCCCTTGAAAGAAAAGTGCTTGTTTATTCCCAAGAGAAATCATGAGATTGATGAATAGGTTAAAGGAGCTCAGCATGCCTATCCTCCATCCAGACAAACCTTTTCGAGTATGTGGAGTATTTCCAGCATATATGATTTCTCTCATCACCTTGAATAGCATCCCAAGTGGAGTCACAAGTTGTTCTCACAAGTGAAAGATAAGAAATACAGACTTTATATATTCATGAGCAAGTGTCATTATACATCAGGAAATATGACTGAAACACTCACTTTGATTTCATTAGCAGTGAGAGTAATTTCTTAATCATAAAGCTCACAAAGAATTAAACCCTTGGTGAGAAGATTACTGTAGCCTGTTCCACCTCTGTCCCTCCCTCTGAAAGGTACTGCTTTGGGAATATCAACACCATATGCTTAAAAAAGACATTCAGAAAACTATCAACAGCAGGAGATTGGTCTGTCTTATAAACATATCAGTAGCATGAAAATACAACTGTTGACAAACTCTTTACCTGGAAAATAATAATTAAGGCTAATATAGTGTCCCTTGAAACACAGTCTTTTCCACAGATGCTTTACATGCAAAAGTACATCACAAGTATAAGGACTGAGGAGAATGATTCAGTAATAACCAGACAGATAACAAGGTATGTTTTCCCTTCTGAAAGATGATGGCAAGTTAGATCTACCCTTACTGAGTAGTGGTGTTGACCTGGAGGAGCAAACAGCATTCCCCAGAAGGGAAATTCTCCATTGTAGGTTGCTTTGTTAATAAAACTAACTAAACAATTAAAGAAATACAAGGATTTGACTTGAGGCTGTCACTCCAAGCTAATCGAAAACCCAGATCTACTGAATTATGGACTCCATCTGCTGTAATTGACTCTCAGTGAATTGGAAATAAATATAGTCTGTTTCTTATGCAGATAAGCCATGTGTTTTTCTTGCTATTTTTCCAATTTTCACAAGAAAACTTAATATAAAATGAAATGTTGATGCTTGCCTGACGTTCCAACTGATTGTGGATTGATACAACATAGGAAATTTCTGAAAAGAAAGAGGAAGATCATTGTCTACATTCTTTGAAATAACAGGTACTTTTGAAGTGGTAAAATACATTCCATAACTGTCACTACCTCAGACTTCCGAAGTCCTCTACTGAGGAGAAGGTCATCGTAGTTCAAGGAGACTAATCTAATGGTACCTCAATGAATGATGTTGTGAATAAATAAATAAATAAATGCATAGAAAAAAACCAGAAGTGCAGATATTAAAAGTTGTTTTGAGGTATCCTGTACACAGCCAAAAAGAAAGAACATCAAACTCAAGGAACTATTGAAATGGGAAAAAGCCTGTTTTCATCATTTGTACACTGCCTGTAGCACAGTATGCCAGTACATGTAAAGAAAAGCTTATTCAGCCTACATGAACTGCTAAATACTGTTTCAGATCTTGGCAGTATCTATTTATGCCTTCCCCTGTTTAAGAGTGAATTTTAGCAGTAAGCACAAAAGTTTTTCCAAGTAATAAAGTGATTTTTCCTGTTTAATATTTTTTGAATGGCCTCTTGTGGCCTATGCAATGTTTAAATGCTCCAGCAAAAACCTTTTGCAATTGCAAGACCGTTTTCTTTACTCTGGTCTAGAATCTGCACAGATTCTATTTTACAGTACCCTGCCTAGATACAAGCTAAAGCATGGAAGCAGGGATATTTTTTACCATGTAGATTGTGTGTGTGAAGAGGTCTGGAAATATAACTCAAACCACGAATCAGGTGCCTTTATCTGAAATTACTCACTATATTTTTCCTATTTTGTTATTATCTGAACTAATCTAAAAACTACTTGAAAGGAATCTGGCCTCCATTGTTTACCGTATTATTTGTATACTCATTTAATTTGTGCTTTGGGTTTTAATTTAGAACTTATTTTAAAAGGACTTTTTGTTCTTAAAATGTGTGTTTACCACTGTTGAATTCCTCAAATTGCATTTCCAGAATAAGAAAAAAAATAAATCACCAAGCACATTTGAGAGCTGATCCTGAGGCTAATTAAGAATGCAAAAGAATCCACACAAACTAGCCTTTAGGCTGTGGAAGAAAGATGATATCAGAGGAAGATGAGGCATAACATGGTTTCACCCTCCCATGGCCTAACACTTCTGGAAACCTTCCCAACTGATAGTAGAGACAAAGTGAGGAACAGGGATATTGCTTAGAAACACTTTCATTTCTCCATTTATACTAATTAGGAGTTAGAGAAGGGCTGTTTTGCACAAGGGCAGCTATTTTAAGTTTACATCATTATGCTTATTGAGGACTAGAAGAGAAAAAAAGAACATGAAGAAATAAGTGCAAGAAAACCTTAATAATCTTCATTGAATTTTTAATAATTCAATATTTTTATCAAAATTCATATATTTTAAAGATAAAAGAGGAACATTATTGACTCCAAAAATTGCTCTTGTTTTTTTCAACTCTACTCTTTGGAAGTGGTAGAAGCTGTAGGACAGAGTCCCAGGCAGCATCAGCATATATTAAAGTGAATAAAGTGAAGCTTACTGATTAAGTGACTGTCTACTTCTACATTAAGTCTATCATGAGTATACCAGTTTTATGAATTTATGGTGGGTTTTTAGGGACCATCTAAGGTAACTTAGGGTGTCATATGTACACTGCTACTGTACCATGAAAGCAATAGATACTTTAAAATTTGCAGATTTCAGTTCTTAAACAAGTTCTTATGAATCCCACGTTTGGGAATACACTTTTTTATTACTTCAGCAGTTCCAGTATTCTAAGAATGTTAAACAGAACTTTAATAATTATTTTTATAATGCTGTATATAATAAACTTTCAGGCTCTTAGAAAGATGTGGTATGAAACCGCTCAGTAAAATGAAAAGGTTTGTTTGACTCTGTCACAGTTCCCCTGTGACTTAAGAGATTAGACAGTGTTTTCCTTTCAAGTCTATAAAACATTACCCTAGGTATGGTACTATGAATATTGCTATCTTAAATAAAAAGAAACTTCAGCTTAAGCTGCATGATGATGTATTCCAAAATAAATTATCTGTATTGCATATTCTTTCTTAAAATAAAGTAGGTCAAGCTATTATAAAAGTAATACCCCTTTTTATTACTCTTAATAATCAATGATTGTCTTCTACACTCTTCAGCCAGTTTAATGCTATTTTCTTATTTTCAGGCCAACAGGCTGATTGGCAAGCAAACCACACAGCTGCTAACTTCAGCTTAAACTCTGAGCATTCAACTCTTCTAAAAATCAGGTCAGACAGCTGAGGTCAGAGTCTGGACTGCTATCAGTTCCCTACCTTCCTAGTCTGGACTGTGTTAAAGAAAAAACTCAGACCAGATGACTGAAGAAGTCTTCTCTGGCTTCAAAGCTGGTAGAATTATTTCTAACAATTTTTTTCTAATTTCAGTTGAGATGTGTTTTTTTCAAAACTCAATTGACTTTTTTTCAAGGTGACAGTAAGCATATATAAAAACAAGATTTGACCTTAAAACACAGATTTACATTCTCTGGATTCATGCAAATTACATTAATGCAGGAGGTCACACTGAGGTTACTATTATTGAGTACAACTGGTGAAAATTGTTTTGCCAAAACATTTTTAAGTGATAGAATATTGTTCTGTTTGCAGTGAAAACATCTCATTTTCCTGAAAGTTTCTGTTAAAATATATTTTTGAAAACAAAGTGATTTCATTTGGAAAATGGAAAATTTACAATTTTTTTTTTTTTTAATTCTTTTATAACTTCATTTGACTAGTCAGACACAAGTACAGGGAAATAATTTTAGAAGTATAAACATGAGAAATTTCTCAGTTTGTAAACACATCCAGAAGTGTAATGTAGGATTCTTTACTGAACAAACCATGTGGACTTTTCAGTGAGGAAACTTAATCTTCTTCAGGAAATGTAAAATTTTTGCGAAGTAGAAATTACAAATTACAACTCTTCTACTAAAGGTTTAAAATTCTTCTCAGATCATGAGTTAAATAGACCATATTTACCAAAATGCAACAAAATATATTAGTTATGATTAGATAATTCACTTTCAGCTCCTAAATTACTCTCAATGTTTAATGTATACACATGCATTCTTTTACAACATTGCCATGAAAAATTTTGGGGTGGAATTTTGGTCTCTGTTACATGAGTGAATTTCCAGATTTATATTTGCATCTGCATGCATGCTAACCAAAAGAGAAAACCAAAGAATTGCAGTATTTTATTAGTCTTAACAGTTTGAAAAGCACCCCTTTAAAACCAGATAACATCGTACATCATGAAACAAGAAAGATGCTTATTGAAGGCAAAATAAGATGTTGAAAAGTATGGGTTTGAAGTAATCACTGAAAAAAACATTGGGATTATGTTTCATTCATCTATTAGGAAGAACTCCTCAGGCACTAGGAAAACCAGACTTTCCCATTCTATTTTCACTCTTAAACTTCAGAATCATGATCAGGATCTAAAATGCCACCTTTAATATTTTTTTTTTAATTTGGTATTATTGTGTAATTGTATATAACTCCTGATATTTTAAAATATCCCCATCCTAAGAAGTGACAGCTTGAACTTGATTGAGCTGTTTCATATTGACTCAGTCTTGTTGCCTGTCCCACTCCTGACCACCTGACCTGCTTTAGTTACTCCAGAGGCTAGCCTTATTATTATGGTTTGCAGCAGTGCTATGTATATCACTGGCCAGCACATTTGAATTAATTCTGTTTTCCTGAAGAAGAAATGGGACAAGAAACTAGGCCAATTATTCACTGTTAACCAACAGAAACACATTCACACTAGTGCTCCCAAATGTTCCCTAGGCCTCTGTTTAAAATTAGTCCATCAGAAAATCACATGGAGGATGCTCAAGACCCCCCTCCAATTATTTGAAATCATGTCATTAAATCAGACAAATGCTGGCACTGCATCTCAGCAGGCGCTAATTTAACCCATATGCTTTGGGACTGTTCCTACATCCTTTTGTCCTAGCCAGAATTTATGCAGGATTTTTTTTTTTTTTTCTTAATAAAATAGAATTGTATTATAAGATAACCATTCAATTGTAAGTCCAATGTGTTCTAAATGGAAGCTGGATAAATATGAAAAAAACTATTCGTCTCAGTAAAATATACAATGACTTCTTGGAGACTAATATTATAGAAAGGAAGATCCAAAAAGTGCCAAAAAACTAAAGACTGGAGCACAAGGATGCAAGTCCAGCTACCATGGAATTATTGTAGAATGTTTTTCAATAACAAAAACGATCAAGATAAATTCCTACACATATATGATATTATTCCTGAAACAGTCTATTAAAAATATTAAATGTGTTCCTCCATATCAGCCTCACAGTCCCCTTTTTTATCTTTCTACACTTCTCTCTTCCATTTCTTCATATTATTTCTTTCTTCATTTTTTTCTGCTTTGTCACTTTTAAAATATCTTCCCATATTGCTCCTCTGTTTTATATTCTCAGATTATTTCCTATGTTTAATCTATCTGTGAATGAAAAGGACAAAGCAAGTTGAAGCTTCACATGATTTGGATTTTTCTAAAATGGATTTGTCATTATGCGCAATGCAGAGTGTAAATAATCTATACACTAGCTTTCCATACTGTGAGTCATTCAAAAAGGAGTATTGATTGAATTATTGCCTTGATTTTTATATGACTCAGTAATGAAACTGCAATTTTTGATATTTGGAAAAATAGTAATAATAAAAAATCACCAAGGTTTTGGGTTTATTAGAATATAAATGAAGATAAAAAGACAAAAAAAAGTTGACAACTGTTGTCAGTGGCATTAATCTGTTGGCCATTTACTGCGTAGTTGAACATGTTTCAGTGCAGTAATCCCGAAAGGAGGATGCAGCAAGTACTTACCTATACAAAAAAATGGGATCTTCATTATTTACAGTTTTGATTTGTGTTGTGATTGTGCCAGTGCATGATTTAAGAAGTTTATAGAGGTGTTTTTTATTGATTGTTTTTGTCTCTGTAACAACAATTTGCCATCTGAAAATGCTGAAGGTGCATAAAAGAAATAGGATTTATATACAGAAACAATAACCCCCTCTTCAAACTTTCTCCGGTCTGGGCTATGCTTTTTGTATGTGAGCTGTGCTTCTCAACTGTCATTTGGTTTTTGTTTTTGTAACTGGTCATCACTATGAGACTCAAGTATATAGTTCTGTAAACACTTCTGTGTAGTAATGAGTGCTTCAGCTGGTTGAAGTATAGACCTCCACTTGCCGTAAGTGGCAAAAGCTTTCCCTGCTGCCTTTACAAAACTTTGGGTGACCATTATTCTCCTCTCTCCCTGATTAGTTATGCCCTTCCTGGTTGTCATGTAGGTACAAAAGGCAATGGCACAGGAGACAGAGACTGGAATTAAAGAAAGTAATCAATATATATTTATTGTCATTTCCATAAGAAATTCCTAAAGGTGGACTGGCTGAACCAACAGTGTGGAAAGCTGAGGGATGGAAACTACAGAAGTGGCAGGGAAAGTAGACAAAGCAGTTCATATTAGTGGAAGTTTGGAGGCTAACAGAGAACAGACTGTGTAAGACACACATTGCTGATGGATGGATGCATTTTCAGAGTTCTCAGAAAACATCAATCAGAACAGAGAACATCCTTAACTAAAGATATGCAGGGTTTTTTTATTATTTCTTTTTTTTCCCCACTATGACTCACAGATGGGAAGGGAGGTTGGGTGTGATCTTTACAGGGTATTGCCTCTGCATTAAGTGTACCTGCTCAGTTTTTGTGTGTGGTTGTGAAAGTGTGGTATGACTAAGAGAGCTGTGCAGTCAGGAATCTGTGCGTACAGACTGGCACCAAAATTGCCCATAAGCTGGTCCTGCTATCATAACTTAAATGTTACCAATTGCTTTAAAAAGGAGAATACACTGGAAAAGCAAATATTCAAGGTCTCAGTCAGGAAAAACTCTAAAACCCTATCAGATGACCATTTTACTTCACACACTCTCAGGGGAGGTTTATGTTACTAACAGTCCACAAAATTCCCATGTATAGCTCCTTTCCCTAGGTAGATCATTAGAGGAAAAACCAAAGCTGAACATTTTAGTTGTGTTAGTTAAAACATTGCTGAAATGTGCACTGTTACCAGCACAATTAATATGGTATAAGAACACATACAAACTACAATAACAAAGCCATATGATAATTTATACAGTTTTTCTGAAAATATTTACATTTTTTTCCCCTCTCATCTGTGCAGCTGTAAAGAATTCTTTCATTCCCTTCTTGTGCCCAGTCAGATCCCAAGGAGAAAGCATCCTCATCTTTGTCTCAGGGGACACATGGCAAGACTCACTTGTGTGATGCTCATACCTCCATGAAAATGAATATATATTATCTAGTCAACAAAAGCTCCCTTTATTGTTAATGAACAGAATTAGGTTAATGAAATTATGGTTATTGAAAAGATTCATGAAATAAACATGTTATATACCTCACAATTGCCTATTTTCATGACTTATTTTGAACCCCAATGAAATCAACTGAAAGTCTCCCAAATTTTTGCCCTGGAATTGTACTTAAAATTTGTTTTTCTAGGCTATAATTTTCTAAAGAATCTCTCCTTAATTTCAGTTTTAAAGAGTTTGTAGTAAAAATGCATTTTACTGTATAGTTTTGGACAGAGAACATGCTTTTATAACTATCAAATTCAGTTACATGTTAATAGCTTATCTGCAAGGTGAATTTCATATAGGAAAAGAAATAATTTAAATTGCTGGAGTAAATTCTTTCTGAAGACTTACCACTCCTATTGTCTAATCCTCTTTCCCTCTCCACAGGGCTTTTATTGCACAACATATCTTAAACCAAAATTCATCTGTAAAATCAATAGAAAAAATAGTTTAACAAAGAAAACATCTTTTTGGAATAAACATTGTTTACAGATTATTTTGTTGTCTTACTTTAGGGTCAGTTTCATAATCCAGAGATGGTTCAGAGGTTTTATAAATCATTCACTATCTGGATCCACTAAAAAGAATGTAGTTGTTTTAGCTAAAGAATGCAGAAGAGAAAAAATGAAAAAAAAAAAACCAAAATAGTTAATGAGCAGCAAGATTTTTTTCCTTATGCCTTTTTAAAGAAGCTCTCTTGAAAATAACATACTGTGAGCTAATATTAATCATATGAGGACAGACCACGTAAATAAAGCCTATCTAGTGATCTAGTTCCAAACTTAAGAAGGACTGTGAATCCTGTTAAATTTTCATTTTCATACTTCCAAAACATTTTTATAATGTAACATTTATTTTTGATAATGCTTAGAACTGTAAATCATTTAATTTTACAACCCTTGAGTCAGGATTTATGAATACAGAAGAAAATCTGTTTCCTATTTGTATGCTCTACTGTTTGGAATTAAATGCTAGCAGAAGAAAATCTGTGATTTTACAAATGTGATAACACAAAAATATATGAAGGTACCCTTGCTTAGGTATGACTAGTCAGCCTCATTGGACAGATCTGATGTGTTATGTTACTTGAACTATATAACAATAAATAAATTTCTTGGCTCACAGGTAGAGGAATGCTATTACAATATAAATGGGCCATATACTACATTCTGTTTCTGTTTTGTGACTGTAATTCACTGTAAGATTCAAAGGTTGAGGATCAAGTGTTCCCAATTTAACAGAAATTTATACTACCTTTATTCCCAGTGAGTTCCCAGTCTGGGCACTACTTGTCTTAGGGTGTAAATTCCATTCTTTGGTTCAGACCAAATTCTATTGTGCACCTAACTTACTGGTTTCCAATGGAAACAACTATGCATTTATCAATGATTTCTCAGCTTAAAAAATACAAATATTAATCAAAAAACTTCCTATAGTTGAATGCAAAGTAGCTTGATGCTTTTTAAATACAGCACAGAAACAGATACTGAATTCAATTGCCTTTTTCACCATAGAAGCCTCCATGTAGCAATGGCCTAAATTATTAAAAAGTTTTTCTTTTGTTCCAAATATGCTCATAAAATAATTTGTAAGAAAATGTGCACAATTTATACAGACTTTGACAGGACTAGAATTCTATAGGGTTATAGGCAATTGAGATGCTTCTGCAATCACTGAATTCTTTTATAAATATATGTAATCTTTTACTTGATGAAAATTTAGATCCGTGAACAAGGATGATGCCAAACAATATCTGAAGTCTATCAGGTATCTGTTCAAGACAGTTTAGGGAAAACAAATTAGTCTCTGAAGGCAGTGACACGTAGAAGAAAAAGTCTTCATTTTACAGTCTCCTTCTATGCGATTTCACAGAAAAAAAAAAAGTAAAATGTGGTTACTTGAGAATGCTTTCGATAATATTTCAAGAGCATATCTTTAAACTTAGACATATCGCCCATCGTCCTGCTGTGAGCCAAAGCTATTTCATAAGAGCACTGTGAGCTTCACAACTCAAACCTAGAGAGACTAGGTCAAAAGCAGAAAGATTAGCAACATATGACACCAAAAAAAAAAAAAATCTCCTGGTCAGTAGCATTTTCCTCTCTTTTAAGGTTAAGAGAAGACTTATACCAGCTAGGAATGTAAGCAGGATTTCCAAGGTCTTAGTCGTTCAATGACTTTTGTACCTACAGAAGTCCTACTCAGGTCAGAGTTGCATCCAGGGAGAGGTTTGTCTAATTGTCACTACACTGCAATTTCAATATCTTAGCAGAAGATAAAAGTAGATGAAAAATACATATTTTACAAAATAGTAATTAAAATATTTGACGTTTCCAGTCATCCACATATATGATGAGCCAAAAGTCTATTCTTAAAGAACAGTTAATCTCTTGCAACATATGTACCTTATTGTGTGCCATGCTGAGTGAATGCCCTAATGGGCAATTTCTCAGGGAAAACTGTGAAAGAAGGGCATGCCTAGACTGCATAACATGCACTACACAGAAATAATGAAGTCCAGAAGCCTTTTCTGGAGAAGGCTCCTATCACATCAGTTTACCAGTTTACTGATGAAGCTCTTCATCCAAGCATTCTCAATGAGAAATCAGGACAAAATGTGCAGCTCTGTTAATTATGTAGGATTTCCTTTTCTTTCACCATGTTTAATTATCTCTTTCAAGAGTTTCACAGGAGATCATCTCCTGCAAGAACTGTATAGACAGCTACTGAAATTGTATACATTTCAGGAATCGATAACAACATGCCTACACAATAGGACAAATTACTTCGAATCAAATTTGTCTAATTTTGTGAAAAGTCTGATTTTATTTACTGTAGTGGGTGCTACTTCATGTAAGGCATTCATTCATTTTGTACTAGTAAATGAACACTCTGACTGCCTAAATAAATACTTTGCGTTTATGGCAGTTGAAGAATTAGCTGAAGGTGTGCACAAAGTACTCAATTTACCAAATTGCAAAGACCATTTACATTGTCCAAATAAAACAGAAGGAAGCTATAGAAAGGGTTTGCACAGCATACTTGGTTTTTGCACCCTAGAAAAATTCTCCAAGCCAAATCTACTTTGGCTGCTAAAGAAGGCTGGCTTAGTACCTCAAAAAAGAGGCCAGGGCACTTGTTCAAACAGATGCCGTACCCCTGGCTTTTAGCGCAGTTAGCACAAAGGAGATATCACCAGGCCGTGTTTTGAAAAGCAGCTGTGAAGTGAGGGGTTATGCAAAAGGCATGTATTCTGACTCTCATTTTGGCAGGGGTGATTTCCAGATCCTAAGTTCCATTAAACTCCATCTAAATAGATTCAAGCTACTTGAAATTTATGTGACTAGACTGAATACTTCTCAAGAAGCTTGATGAACAGTCATGAAGGAACACAACTGTAGGCATAGTAATATTAGCCTGCATTGTTCATTTATCTTTAGCAGTCACATAGCATGCTATTGGATCTGCTTTTTCCTTGCAATATTAACACACAGTCTTCTATTAGTTGTGTCATTTCAGCTTTACTTTCTACAACATAGGCAACACAAGATGAAAGGTCCTATTCTATAAATTTTATCTGCCTTTTACACTCACTTGTAGTTGCATCACATTGTTGTTCTACTGAATAAACTTTGAAGTTCAATGCTAACTTGCCTGCTCAAATATAAAAATCTGGTTTACATTCACATTATTCAGAAACATCATTAGTGTGTAGAATGTAATAGACAAATTTCCAATGTTTCTCTATTCTGGAGATAGACTTTGGGCTTCTCAAGACTGTCAAACAGGCTAAAGAAGCATGATCCTACTTGTCTGGGTATTTTGCGTTGTGGTTTTGTTTCTCTGTTTTTTCCTTTTATGTTTTGCTAATTTCTTAAGGAAGGAAAATGAAAAATATGTAATTGAAATACACCACTGATTGCTACTATGATTGCAGCAATTTTAACTCTCCCAGATATTTGAGAATGCCACTCTATGGTTTCTTTTTATTTATTTTTTATTATTAATATTAATAATAATAACATTGGTTTAGTATGCTTTATGAAAAATCAATTTCAGAATGTGGCTTGTAAAAAGAACATGTAAAATTCAGATATCAAAGAACTTTTTTTAGCAGTAGTCTAGTTAAAATCCACCAGAACTGCTGAAACTGAAAATAAAATGTATCAATAATATTTATATGGAAAGAGACATTTCAAGCATTGGTAATGAATATAGCAGTCCTTGTGTTGCACAGCCCAGCATGACAGCTAAGGTTCTTTCACAGAGGAAGAATTTCTAGGTAGTGTAGAGTCAGCAGAGATGGTTTATGTGATTTCCAGGCCCAAACCTGTATATTCATCAATGACTCTAGTTAGAGAGTGTTTTCTGGTGGGAATAGCCAAAGACTGTCTTCCATTAACATATTTTTTAAAATATTTGCGAGTATAAAATCCAAACATCTTCACATTATTATTGCCAATGTTCTTTTTGGTTAAATCAGTATTAACCTCAATAGCAGAAAAGTACAAAAACAGGTGAGCAGATGAAAACAGTAGTATTTATTCTTGCTTTGGTACCAAAATTATTTTGATACTGATGCCCATTAGCTGAAATTTATTTTATCAAAGCAACAAAGAATCCTCAGAATTAAAGAAATCCCACATTTAAAGTAAGGAATGTGCTGAAAAAATACTAATTTTATCCTTGAATCAAAATCAAGAAAATATTGAATGAAAGTTTAAATTCTGTAGACCTAAAACCTGAAGTATAGAAACTGGGAAAAAAGTCTTGTTTATTTTGAAGATAAAAAGACACTGAAGTAAAATAAGACCTTAGATGGCAGGAGTTTTGCAGAATAAAGTGAATATGTGAGAAATGATGTAAGAAGCATGGATTGACATCCAGAATAGCTGGATTGAAAACATACAGAATAAACAGCAGCTTATAAACTGTTTTAGAAACAGGAAATGACATATGGGCTTCAAAAAATCATGCTGAAGAAAAGAGACAAATATAAAATATCAAAGAGATGGCATTTTTTGTGACATTCGAGGGTGATTCTTCAGCTATAGCTTCTCCTCATACTGTCCTAGTTCTGCTGATTTTCAACAAAAATAAACACCTGCCAAAGTCAACCTGAAATCTATTTTGGACACAAAATATAAGATTTCCAACTGAGTTAGAAGAACAAACCCAACAAAATGCTTTTAAAATTTCAAGAGCCATGGTATTTTGGATTCTATCCATATGAAATACTGCTCTTTTTCAAATATGTGAGAGCATTTACTGGTATTAAACAGCTCTGGGAATTGTCACTGTCACGAAGGAGATTAGTGTCTTGCACTCTCCTTATGGTATTTTCAACTTCTGAACCAGCCTGTGACTAAATTTTTATAATGAAAAACGTTTGCAGTACTAATGCTGACCTCATTTGCCTCTTAATTGCCAGATGATCTTTGACCTTATGAATCTAAAACCAAAAATCTGATAATTTATACAAAGAAATGGCAAATATTGGACTTACTAGTACCCGAGTATAACACTGTCTGTGGAACAGATGACAAAATTATTTGCATCTCTTTTCCTTATAACCTTGTTACATTCATTTTAGCAGGTTTATTTTGTTACATTCACGGAATGCAAAGGAACATTCTCCCCTATAGTTTTATTTACTTTAGAGAAAGCACTGCTCTACTCCAAACCCAGAGTTTTGTAATTAGATTAATGAAAATATATGTAAAATGAGGTAGTTTTGAATAATGCTCTATTCTGCATACTTCGCGTTTTTTAGTTATCATTATCAACAACTGCATTTCAGAATTCAGGACACTGACAAAGGAAGAATTAGTTCCCTGAAAGAATAACTCTGTTATAAGTATTAAAGCTCTAGTCCCTCTGATGACTGAAAATGAAAATGTTTATGTGTGAATGTGTTTTTGAGCAATGTCAGTGGGCACAATGAGTACAAACTGGAACTCAGGAGCTGTTGTCTGAATGTCGGTAAACATTTTTTTTCTGTGAGGGTGACTGAGCACTGGCACAGGTTGCCCAGGGATGTTGTGGAATCTGCCTCCTTGTTGATACTCAAAAGTCTCCCGGACTTGGCCCTGAACAACCATCTTTAGGTGGTCCTTCTTGAGCAGTTAGGTTGGACAAGATGACCTTCGGAGGTCTCTTCCAAAATAAATCATTCTGTGATTCTGTGTAAGTCATATGTTTGTGCTTCTGTTTTTCCACCTTTACAGGAAAATTCAATTTACTCTGTTTCCATAATGCTTCAAAAAGAATGGGTGACAATTCCATACATCAATTCTCTTTCAGTCATAATACAAGACAAAGGGATAAATTGCTCCCTATATCATTTATCTGTCACCAATTTCAATATCATCAGCTGTAGTGAAAAGTCTTTAGATTGAGTGAAAAACTGGATAATTCTCATTAATATTGATATTGACTGAAAAGAAAAGATAAAATTTGGGTTGATTTGGTTTTCAAATATTGTTCATATTTACTGTAGTAAAATATGAGCACTGCAGACACAGTTGTATCTGTCTCTTGTTTCAAGTTCCTCTAAATTTATATTTTGAAAAGTATTTCAGTTCAGTCCAAGAGGAAAGTACTTTTCAAAATTCTGGTACTTACTTTAACCATTTGCCTTCCTTTGAAAGTCAATCTCAACAGATTTAGAAAACTGGCCGAGGCCTAACTCTAAAGTTTTCATATCTGTTTTCAATGACAAATTGAAGTATTACCTTAGTAGTTGATGATTTTTTTATTAATACTAACCAGTCTCAATGTTTGTCTTCTTGAAAAAAAAGCAAAGGGTCTTTTTTAAGCCAATCCAGACTTATCCTTATGCAAACCATTAATGAGAATGGACAGAATGCTTAATATCGATTCAATTTGTCTTTAACATATGTTCATTGATCAGATTCTGTCCTGAACTGTTTTTGTGATGATAGTAACAATAGGGAGCTACTGATATGGTTTTCCATTTACACATGAAATATTATAATGATAAACCCAGTCTATACACCAACATGAACAATCTGAAGCTACTTTAAATCAGTAAGTTAGAAAAAGAATTAATACACCTGATTTTCTAAGTGCTTTGTTCCAGTTCTGCTGTCAGTGGATAAAGATATATGTCATTACAATGAGGGCTAGCTATCTGACAATCTTTTCTGAGCATTCTCAAAAACAGTCAAAATCTGACTGCTCATAAGGTCTGAAATTTCTCCTGTATAGAGAATAGATCTCCCTGGGTTATGTTTGAGATGTGTTAGCAGAAAATGAGAAGGATATTTTGAGACTTTAATTGGGTATTACTACTTCATTAGAGTTAGACACTGCAGAATTGCCCGAGTCAAAACTGATGACAAAATTTTCACTTCTATACCTGACTTTTCTTCAGTAGCACTCCCTTGACCAGCATTTGTATTCCAGGGGAAACCCAGATGTACTTGCTCCTAAATGTTAAAACATTTTGCCATGACTGACTTAAAGCATGCCAGACAGAATGCTAAAGCTCTTGTCACTCATATTTCACCAGCTACAGAGAAAAGGGTTTGAGGGAAAAAGCATTACCATTCACATTTATCTTCAATTAATTTAGGATCAGTTACACATGAGGTTTTCAGGAAAAACAGAAAATATTTTTTGTGAAATGCTTTCTTTACCCATGGAGAAAATGTTCTTTCAAGTTGTCAGTTCATACCTTTAGACATCAGTTTCAGAACTGAATATGTTGCTATTTGTAATGACCCTAGCACCTGAAAAAATCATAAATAAGTACGCTTAGTTAATTTGCATGTTCTCTGAGCTCTGAAACATTATTTTCCTTTAAAATAATATTTAAAGGCTTTCACATGAATTCCAAATAGATTGAAATTTCATGTTTATAAATGCAATTTCTGTGGAATGTAATTAAACAGAATAAGGCAGAAACCCACTGTATTAAGTAAAGGAAGACTTTGGGGGTACAAATAGGAGGTAAGGAATGAAGAAGATTCACATGTCTTTATTTTGGATTCAGCATCAATGGCATCAAAGGCATAGTCTAGCTTAGGTTGCTCTGGATCATTTTTTAATTATAAGCTGTACTATTAAACCTATCTTTGAATCCCACGTTTAAAGAATGTAAAAATTCAGGAAGTGCATGAAGGCTTATAGAACTATGGCTCATTAAAAGGACTTCTGTCTATTTTTATTGTCAATTCTGCATAAACTTAAAAATGTTTCCTTTATCGAAGTACATTGTAGTGGTATAAGAGCATGCTCTTCTTGATCATGCTTGTGGAATGTCTTTTGTAAAAAGAAAATATTTTGGAAGCTACATCCATGGAATGAACACAGATTCCAAATCTGACTCTGTCCAGTGAAGACGCTAATCAGAAATGCACTTAAATGGTTGAGCAGAAATGAAATCAGGAACTCATTCAAGTCAGTTCTGAATTCTTGCAAGCTGCCAACAGTTCAATAAGATTGTTTCCTGCCAACAGCAATAAAATCATAAGTTCAGCTTAGTTCTGCAACAATAGGTTTGATCTTACTGAGATTCAATGACTAGTGATAAGTACAAAATCAGCTGTAATCTTAGAAAACAAGAAAAAGAAAGAGACTGGAGTAAGCGAGAACATCTCTAAGGCAGAGGAAGATAATGACATCTTTGTAAAATAACAACTGATCTTCACTGTTAGAAGTCCTTCCCTCTAGCATTGCAACTCTTAGCTGAACATCTTATTTAGGCACTGACTCCCATGCACTAGACCAAACAGCTGTATCAGTTTAAGGCATAAACACCTCATCTTTCTGCTTTATTTTTCTGCCAGAAGTTATGCAATGGCACTGCGGTAATAGAAACAAGTATGCTTATGCTTCAGTATGGTTTAATTGGTGCAACTCCGCCACTGCTAGTTTCAGAGGTTCAAACACACTTTTCTTCTGTCACGTCTTTTCAGATTATTTGGCAAACTGGTAAGGTAAAAACAAACTTCAGTTGCCACAGGTTTGCCAAAGGTTTTGGTCCTGTTCTTTTTAGTAACTCATCCAAGTCCTCTAACTGTTAATCCATTTGTTAAGGTTCTGCTTTTTGTATTGTTTCGGTGCATAAAATATCAATCTTAATTGTAATTTTTTATGGAAATGATGGCACAACTTATGAGAATGAAAACTTATGACATAATTTTTGCAGACACTGTTCTCTCTGATATTACAATTAGAAAATTAGTAATGACTCAGTTTGTATATCCCGGCAAACTCATTAGGTGCTGTATGACAACCAGAGGCGAAGTTACGATGTTCATATCTTCTATTTATTCTCTTGTTCAGCTTCCAGCAAGTTAACTTCCAGAAACAAATGACTACCTAGCCCTTCTCAGTTAAAATGGATGATGTACACCAGGAATTTGAAGAGGAAAAAGAACAAATTGAAGTTGTTGATCTATTGTCTCCAAATTTTAAGTTTTATTATTTAATTCCCAGAATATCTACACTTTCATAAAGAAGGTGTATGATATACTCAGAGCCTTGTTGCCACATATCTAAAGCACTTAGACAAAATGAAACACATCGAGACAGGTCCTAAACAGTTTTTCAATGAAGCAACAACATTTTGTGCCAGCTCAACATGCAATATTTCCTTTGGATATTTTAAAGCATAATTTACATTTTTCATTTGGACATCTAGTGATTTTCTGCCCTCAAAGTGGAGCTAAACTAGCTTATTAAGATCAGAAGAACAGGACAAAAAATATGCTTCAAAACTGTTTAAATCTGCTCCTGTATGGGACATTCAGAACAACTGAATGTGAACTTACATGTTCTCCTGCTTCCTTTATATGAAACTGCTTAGAAACAGAACACAATTGAAACAAACACTTCAGTAAACTCCTTGAAATGACCCAAAGCCAGACATTTTTTCTTGCTAAGGGGCTGCAAATACTTAGATCATATTGCAGTTGATAGCAGTTTGTTTTGTTTGTCTGCCATAGCTGCAGATGACAGAGATCCAAAACCCATTGACTTGAGTAGGTTTTGGATTGACTGTGGGGGAAAGGATTTTCAGTGTAGATAGGAATGCTAAAAACATAATAATTTATGTCTTCGGTTTCAGAAAAATTATTCCAACTTCTCTATCCATCTGTCTTGTGCATACACACATTTGCTTAGTATCAAATTCTCTCTCCTTTGTTCATGTTAGGTAACTATAAAACCACTGAAGCCATTCAAAAGAGCAAGGTGTAATCCAATGTGAATAAAGCTTTAAATACTTGCACAGAGGTGGGAATTTTCCCTTCAGGCCTTGTTGAAAAGCTATCAGGCGCACCCTCAAATGAGGTCATCAGATTCCTACATGTTTTTGCATACAACATTGTCATCAAAAAACTCACTTGTATTAAAATCACTTTAAGTTGCAAAGTCAGGTACTTCATGGCTAGGGTATGTCAGAAGCGGAGCTACCCTTTTTTCACCAACTAGAAACTTAGCCTCAGGCCGGCTGTGCTTTTCCAGGACTATAACACACAAATGCAGAGTGACTGGTCCAGACAGTACTCACCAACACATGTATGTCTCAGACTTCCTGAGAACAGCTGAAAACAGGATTAATTCAGTTACCAAGAAAAGAGGACCAAGTCACAGCAGGCAAGTAGTTTGCTGTTATCAATCATTTATTTTCAACTCTTAAAAGAAAAGAAATAATTTAAGAGGGCCAGGGCTGCATGAAAGGAGGAGAGTAATGAGGAGGGAGGGAGAGAGAAAGGGGGAGAAAGGAAAGGGAGCTCTGACTCAGTCAGTGAATCACTTGGGGTTTTTTTGTGAACAAAAGTTCAGATTTACCATGAACAACTGAAGATCTTCTGAACTGATAACTTAAGTATCCCAAGGAGACAAACTGTAACTCTCAGTTTCAATTTTTTTTTTTTCCCTGTGACAATCCAAACAAATCCAAACCCAAATAAGTTACGGGATTCATTAAATCCACAAATTTCTATGTTAACCAGATACTAATCTGTCAAGATAGCATATAAATTAACTTGGAACAAGAAAAAAAGGAAGAAATTAAATATTTTTTTGCAAACAGAAAGATGAAATTTCATGCAGAACATAATTAATGCATTTTCCAGACTTACATTAGGTAACACAGAAATTGCCAACACACAAAGTGACTGAAGCCCTTACAAGGTGACTTGGTGCATCCATCAGGACTTTCTGGAGATTCTACAGACTTACGTCCTCTTTCTGGCTCTGCCACTGGCTCATTGGATTAATATGGAATAGCCATTTCTTTCAATTTACTGATGTCCATTTGATTCACTTTAGAAATAAGGGAAGAGAAATATTACACAAGATTTGTTTCACTCAGTACTTTAAAATATCTGTTCCCTAAAAAAATTAAAAACCGGTAGATGAAAAGGATGTTGTTATAATATACGTGAGCCATGTTATTAGGACATGTGATACATGACAGTCACTGGAGCAGACAGGCAGACGAAACTGGAGGCTGAAATCCATCTCACAATGACACCTAGGTATAACATGTGGGTGAAGTAAATAAAGGTCTAGTCAATGGAATCTGGAGAGCTATTTGGGATGAGACCCATGCATAGGTATAGAGAAGCAGTGCCATCATATAAACTATGGGGTAACCCACCTTTCCTCCAGATGCCAGAAGGATATGGATGTCCCAGAAATGCTGTATCATATCTACCAGATCCATGCAACTGACCCAATGACAACATTAGATGTCTGTGTTTAGTCAACTGAATCTTGCACCAAGTAGATGTTTACTTTGAAAATATTCACTTCAGGATGAACTGAATAGTTGTCACTGACTACACTGTGTAAGGACTTGGTTCAGTGTTCAGTTGTGTGTTTAGTACCATTTAAGATGCCTTCAGGTATCCTACATGCACTACAGCCCATGGTCCAGAAAAGCACAGTGTTTCCTACATCTTACCTGTTTCATCCATGTGTGCGTTTAGGACACTCTAGGGCAGCCATCCTAAATGACACTAGAATCTTGTGTTAGGTTAATAAATGCCAGTGACTATAACGGGATGCTTATCTCAGATGTAGATACATATTTAGATGTCTCAGGCTATGAGTTTGGTCTTATTTTCCCCGTAGGATTTAAACTTAGGGCAGGTGTCAAGTTTCTCTGTAGGGCCATTGAGGCAGATCTGTAAAAGCACAGCAGTGAAACACATGGCAGCTGCAACATTTGAGGACTGAAAATCAAAATATCCAGCATTTGGTGATCACCAAAGCAAAAAAGCAAGAGATATGTAGTTCCCAGAATTAAATTTGTGTCTGTAAATTTTACCCAGAACCTCAACCTGACATAAAATCAATTTTTGAAGTCTAATCCTAATTTACACATGATCTAATGACTATTATTTTCTTCATTAGGACCTGTAAGCAATTTAAATACAGTTTTATGTAACTAAGGTGGGAACAAGTGTTAAAATTTCACAGTTTACATACTTCAGTTTATAGATGTTTCCCATCATTTTAAACTGCTCAGATTTTTTTCATATTCAGAAGTCTTTGTGAAAACTTTCTTCTTAAAAATAAATTTATTGCAGTCTTTTTCTTTCCATTTCTGAATCTTTATAAATATGTATGTCACAAGTATATATAATAATAAATAAATAAATAATAAATAAAGAGAATGGATTAAGATAACTTTAAAAAACTTATATTCTTATTCTATACATTATTTTGTGAAATAGCATACTGTTTGAAACCAAACCTTCTTGATTAAAAGCCAATGTATCTATTGCATCCTGGTGATAGTTACATTACAAAGACACATATTTTCAGTACTGTGGACTACATGTGAATTAAACATCTGCCTAGTATTATAACATCAATATAAAAAAAAAAACCCAACTATTAGAGCATCAAATTTTCATCTTGCAAAGCTGGGAGACTCATCCTGTCCATGGGGACTTTCAGATATTAGACTGATGCAATACTTCTTCTTAGCCAAGTAAACTCTGTCCTACTTTCTTTGTTTCATTATATATAAATATGTACATGCATTGTTTATAGCCTGTGTATACTAGGAAAGGCCAGGTCTGATTCAGAGCTCTGAAATTAATCATGCTTTATGTACAGGGGATTTCAGGGAAAATATTTTTATATCAGTATTCTGACTCTTCACAGTCTCCCTTTTCTTGTGTGGTAAAGCTTTAAGGCAAGGCAGCACAACTGGTAAGTTAAATCTTTGATTATGTAACAGGCTCAAAAAGCAGAAGATTAAAGGTACAAGCAAACAAAAAAAAAAGCACAATAACTTAAAGCATATCTTGAAACATAAACATACAGCCTTCAAAGCATAAGTCAGAAGCTTAATGCATTAACTACTTGGCATAAAAAAGACATTTACCCTACATACTAGTCCCTTGGCAGTCTCCTCTGATGCAGATAGCAATCCACAACAAAGGAAAGCTGGCTGTCCTGCCTGAATATGCAGGTGACAGGAGCTCAAACAGAAAAAGATCAGTGGGTACCTCTCAAAGAGCGAATCTGGATTAGTTTGTGAACAGCTTCCACACATCATAACAACAGTAAGTGCTTTTTGCTGTTTCATAGTCTGAATTTCCATTTATAGAATTGTGTCAATTTTTCTAAATTATTTTGACCATAAGACAGCACAAAACAAAGGGGATAAAAGTTGTCTTTCTTTTACAATCAGGGAAATAAAACTCAGGATTATGAACACAATGACACTTTTTTAGTAACATAACACCTATATCTTTCAAACACAGAATGAGTTCTACTTCCAGATACGCTGTGTAGAATTATTGAAAGGAAATTAACAATCAACAAAGAGGCCTATGCAGTGAGCTTCATTGCTAGTGATTTCTAACAAAATAGAAAATACAATGCTACAGGACCTACAGGACTGAGGTTACCCCTGGAGCAGAAGCTATGGATCGAGCAAGATTCCCATAGCAGTAGAAATTACACTAGACAATGAAGACAACTCAGTCATGCACATCGATTCTTTATTTTTTTCAAAGAGATACAGAGACGTCTCCAGAATTAAAGTGTTGGATGGCAGCGTCCCTGGCAACTTGTGCAAAATACATTCTTCCTCCACTTATCTACCTTTCCACTCAAGAAATACTTGTTCAGAGGTGCTCTGGATCAGAGGCAGTAACAATCCTAAGTGAGACAGGAGAGTGAGATCAGGAGCTTCAGAGATTTAATCAGCATGCATTGCTCACTTAGCAGACTGACCCAGATTTAATAAAAAAAGCCAATGAATGGAGTCAGATGTCTCTGGACAATAATTCTGAAAGCTTGGTACTAAGCAAAGATCCTGTAGTCACACAACTTTTACATCCCTCTGCTTGATATCCACATCCTAAGTCTCTCTCCAGAGTCAAGTGGTTAGCATTTTTCGAAGAAATCTTGGGCATGTCCCTCTAAAGCAGTTTGCACCAATAAAGCTCCAGTCATTTCTCTTCATAACCACTAATTACAGAGTAAAGCTTCTTTCTGCTTCTTCTCATTCCAACATGATTCTTTTTGAATGCAGCTCCAGAGTATGAAGGGGGGGTTACCAGCACACGGGATCCTCTCTAGGCCTTCATTACTAGTACTGTCTGATACTAAGAAAGTGTTGGGAATAGAAAGACTGATGGGAGTGGTCTGACACACAAAGTGTTATGTGAAATGGAGAAAATCACTCCACTAACAATTATGTTTAAGAAAAACAAAAAAAAATTGGGTTTCAAGAAAAAAAAAGAGGGTTTCAAGCACTAAACCTTATTTTCACAGACGTTCTTAACTGCGGCCTTAAGATGTATATCAAAACACTTTGGTGAAAGAATCTCAAAGAAAACTGCTCCTTCGTCATTTCCTATTAACTGTCTTGCTGCTGTTGAGCCAGTTTTCAGAGTCTGTCTCCAACTGAGTACACAGGATACAGAATCATGATCTAACTCCACACTGTGCATGCCACCCCCATATTTATGGCTCCTGAATTTTAGGCAGTTGTCCTGGTTTGAGTGAAAACAGAACTAATTCTGTTCAGTAATTTTACTTTTCAGATCAGTTCTTTTAACTAACTGCACTTTCTGAAGGTAGCAGCCTGTTCTCACAGACAGTGTCTGCTTCTAGCACTGATAACACCCCATGTTTAGAGTTACCACCAATGATTGGTATGCAGACCAAGGCCACTGCTGGATCTTGTGTACCACATTGGGGGGTGAAGAAAAGTGAAAGGCTGCACCTGCAGGGAGGAGTGGACAGGTGACCCTAAACCGACCAATGAGGTATTCCATCCCATATACGTCATATTTGGCATAAGGCTGAGAGATCCGAAGGGTCTTTGGGCTCTTCTCCCCTCTTGGACCGCTTTGCCAGGCTTGGCTCAGGTCCTCTTTCGTTCCTTGGAGCACCTGAGGACTCCTCTCTCCCTTCTGACTTTGATCCGGGTCTGTGTATTCCTGAACTAGCAGTCAGTGAACAGTAGCATTCACAATTCTAGAATTAATAAGCTATTAAGCCAGGAAGAGACAGTTTCCACTGTTGGGTTATCCATTTGTGGACAGTACATTGCTGCCAAGCTGGCACAATATGATGCTGGTGCATTTTTGATCACTTTCCTCCACATGGCCCTTGTACATTGAACATCCTCTGGATCTTTGGGATACTCATCATTATCTAAATCCCAATAGATGACTTCCAGTACTGCTAGTTCCCTGGCAGATTGATTACATCACACTGCCTCAAAACCGCCAGGATAAGCTCTATGTGCTTACAATGGTGGAAGCAACCACCAGATGGCTGGAAACCTACCCTGTACCTCACGCCACTGCCTGGAACACCATCCTGGGCCTTGAATAGCAGATCCTGTGGCGACATGGTACTCCAGAAAGAATTGAATCTGACAATGGGTCTCATTTCAAAAACAATCTTATAGACAGTTGGGCCAAAGAGCATGGTATTGAGTGGGTGTATCACATCCCCTATCATGCACCAGCCTCTGGAAAAATTGAACTATACAATGGATTGTTAAAAACTACTTTGAAAGCAATGGGGGGTGGAACCTTTAAAAACTGGGATAAACATTTAGCCCAAGCCACCTGGTTAGTCAATACCAGAGGATCTATCAACCGAGCTGGTCCTGCTCAGTCAGACCCATTACACACAGTAGAAGGGGATAAAGTCCCTGTGGTATATGAAAGGAATCTGTTGGGAAAAACTGTGTCACTGATTACAGTAGTACAAACAGAAGAGACTGCATTTGAGGAAGAAGACTGTGTGTTCAAGGATCTGGGAAACCCAGCTGACTGTGATGTTAGGAAGTCTACCAGCTGAGGCTTCTGCATGAGGGAATCCATTTTGTTTTAAATAGGATAGTTACAAGGAAGTAGGCCATCAGTGTAACTGTAGTTATATACACCTGTGTAAAACCAGGAATTTAGTTTCTGGTGAGGGGGGAGATCAGTGGGGGAAAAGAGCAAGCTTTAGATCAAAGTTACATGTGAAAGAATAATGTGTTTTGATCACAAGTACTTGATTTTTCATACACAAAGTGACCTTATTCTGTCCTAGCACTGAAAGAAAAATCATAGCTCAGGTTCATCTTCAGCTTAAATTCAGTGGATTTATGTATTTTAACAGAATGGTTTAGCAGTTGTTTAGAACTGTTCTACTTTACCTAGATTTCTTCAGAGAGGCCTAGAGGAGGATACATTTTTCCTCACTACTTTCACCATTATGTCTCCAAGAAAATAACATACCAATTAATTTTACAACTCCCATGGTCAATCTGCAAATGGATTCTGAAAAATTAGTACCTCATGCAGTAGTGTCTTACCTTCATCCTCTGCAATCAAGTCATTTTCAACTTTCTTCAAAAAACTGTGTTGGTGAATGAATTCCTGTTCTGGTCCTACTCTTTGAAAACATTTACTTGTATACCTTACCTTCTCCTGCCTTTGGGTACCTTCCTCAAGAAGTACTAAAGTTTTTCTTTTTAGCTTTTTAAAACTGGTATTTTTAAAGTATCTGCAATGTTAAGGAATTTTTTTTTTAATATATTTTTTTTTTTCACCAGATCTTTCTAGTGTAAATTAAATTGACCCAAACTTCTATTTATCTGTACTTGGGATAATGAGGTTACACTCAGTGGCTTTAAATTAAGAGCTTTTGGGTTTGATATTTATTTGTGGTATGAAAAAGATGACATTTTATTCACTCATTCACAACAGCTTATCTTTTTCTATTTTACAACCTGAAAAGGTCTGCAACAAAGATCGCCTAGAGGGCAGGTAGTGACTAAGGCAGGAAGGTGAAGAGGGATACTAATTTGCAAGATATTAAAATAATCAGTAGTATCAACAGCTAGATAGCAACAAACAGATTTGTGTCTTTTACAAACAAACCTCATGAAACTGGTGTGAAAAACAAATCTTATTGATCATGGCATTAAAACATAGCACCTTTATAGTAAGGTGTGTCAAAAAAAGCACTTGGGCTAAACACATCAAACTACACATACATAAAAGTCTAAATGCCAAATTACACCTTTTGAAGAGAAACTATGTCATTAGCATGTAAATCGTGGTTTGTTTGCACTTGTGTTTTACAGTAACTGGAAGCATCCAAGTAGCATGTTCTCAAGAAGGGAGCACTGCCTCAAAGTGTGAAATCCACTGATTTACGGAGAATGAAACTGGCCAGTTAGAACAGTTTGGTCATTGCTTTATATTAAAAGATTGCTTTAACGTGTGCATCTCTTTTTCTATTTATCAGTTTTGCCACAGCCTCAAACTGATAGGGTAAACTCATTAGTGAAGCCCTGAAATTTCTTGCTGTTGGTTACACATCAGTGTGAAGCAGATCTATCCTAACTGGTATTCACAAAGAATTCAATTGCTAGTACCTGAACTTTAACTGAAACACACAACAGGGAACAGATACGTATGTTTAATTGTGAACTTTAATTCTAGTTCTCAGGAAGAAAATCCACAGAACTGTACCTTTTTTGAGTCAGCAAGATTATAATGTTTTAATTAAATGACATAAGCATTTTAAAGTCTATGCATGTAGCTTTGTGGGACCAGGCCTTCAGGTTTACTTCATGGCTCAAGTGCACAAGTAGAGTAGACCCATAACTGATAAAACCAGGAACTCAAGTTTATTTCTGTTTTAGGCCTTGTAACATGTTTCTACCGTCCTAGGAGAGATAGGAGAAGAAAAACCCCAACCACATGCCTAAGCCTTCTGATGCTCACTTCAGTACTAGTAGTGAGTTCTATGAACTCTTGTAAAGCCAGCTAATACTGAAGGGTACGCCCAATTAGGTAACAGTTACATGATTAAGTTTTAGCATATACTGAAAAATATCAAAGCACATTGGAACTCTGTTCAGAGAACAATCCCACAAGAAAGCAGCATCCTCCAGCTGATCCAGCCCCCATCCCTCCAGCTGATGCAAAGACGGTAATGCCAACCCCCTTCCATTCCCTGTACATTAGAGTGGAGAATATCATGAACTGCCCTTGGCCAATTCCACCTTAGTTATTGTTCCAACAACTGTATTTCTTTTAATAAAATGTATGAACTTCCATTTCTGAGAGCTCAACTAGCAACTGCACTCTTATAAACCCTCTCAGATGTACTACAAGTTAAACAGTGCTGATGACACAGGCACTGAGTATTAAATCTAGATCTACTCGTTCTCTCAAACGTTCAGCTAGCTACCTACCCCCAGGAAAGACAGAACTATAGGCAGAATTCAGAAAAACATCCTGTACCCTGCCATTACCTATCACCTAAAAAACTCAGTGTTTTGATGAGTCCTCCTTTTGTGACTAGCCTGTTTAAAGAAAAGCAAAACCAAACAACAGGAAAAATCCCAAACAATTCTTGGTCTTGGCTACATTTTCACATTCTTAAATTATTTGTGAAAGTTAGGCTAGACAGGTAAGAGCAGGTTTTGGAACAAGCTTTTATCCCAAGACAAGGTGTTCGTTAAGCTGTTTTTATTATGGTTTCTATAATGGCATTATAGACACTGTACAGGAGTCAAGGAGCTATTCAGGACAACAGTGCTGCTACAGAAAGCACTTAACTGAAGTAGTTACAAAAGGTGGGAAACTCCTGACTGAAGTCTACCTTGGCTTTCTCATTGACAGATCGTAACTTCCAAGATCTTAAGCATACAAACCAGAACTATGCTGTGTAGAGAGAAATGATACAACCTCAAACTTACTCTGGAGCTAGATGTCTAGTGAAAAGGTGTTAGCATAGAGAAAGGCATCTCTCTGAAGTAGGAACAACAAAAACATTAAGGCTTGTTGGTTATACCACTAGAAAATTGCCATGTTGAGTATTGTAAATGTAGCTGTCAACAATAAAAAATGGAAATAGCGATGTGGGAGTTCTCATTAAAATATTGTTCCCACGGTAAAGCTATTAAGTAGTCCATATGACATGAGTGGTAAACACTGGTCCTGCTACATTAATAATGAGGTTATCTGCAAGAGGTTAGAAAAGGTCAGATTGAGCAACTATCATGGAAAAGCACTGGGTAGTAGGGGAATCACAAAGCACACAACCAAACATCCTGATTATTGCTGGAAGCAATACCCACAGGCACTATGGAGCAGCACTAGCTGCTTTTGGATCCATACCTGCTCTGGAGAAACCTTTGTTAGAAACAACTTTAGCGCTTCAGTAGAACACAATATGCCAAGTATCGTATGTGACAGGTAAGGGTGAACACTCAGTACAGGCAGACCCCACACACAAGCCCTCACCGAAGAGACCCAGCACACTGCTGCTGACACCATGCACACTTTGAATGAGCACTAACAATACTGCACTGAAGTGCAGCTTCAACTTCACATTCTGGGTTTATTCAACACTTAGCTTTTTACAGAAGCTAAATTTTACAAGATTAGACTGTTCCTGCTCAGGAGCTTACAATCTAGTTTTAGACATGGTAACCAGGGTAATGAACTTTGAAGAGGAAAAAGAGGACAAAGAAACTTCATCAAGATCAGTTTGCCATTTTTAACAAAATGTATTTGTATCATATGGGAGTCAGATAAAATGGTTCTAACAAGAATCTTGAGAATAGGCAGAGGCCCATAAATGAGGCAATAAGACAGTTGGCACCAAGGTCTAGCAAAGAAACCCTGTTTATTAAATAATCCAAATAGAGATGACACGTTTGTAACCATGTGAAGTCTTAGTTCCATAGCATACCTCATAAAAGCACTGAAACTTGATACCTGCTACACAGCTACTATAATTCCATTAAATTCACCCACCACTGATGTTCACAGAATGCCCCAGAAGAGACCACACAAGCAGTGGTGGTCATAGACAAGAATCATGTGTTCGTGAGAAGCTGGGAGGAAAAGCAGTTTTGTAGGGCTTGCCCACTCACGTCGTTCATACGCTGAAGCAGTATGGGAGGTCACACACTAGTTTGTAAACTACATGGTCCCCAAACACTGTTGGCCTAGTGTGTTCACAGCACTCAGGCAAGTCACACAGTCATTTAAACACTTGTACTGTTAATAAACTAAACAGTTCTTGCTACAGTAACTGGAGTAACTTCTGACAACACTGAAACTTCTGCTGCAGTGCAAATTAAAACTAAGCTGCAATGGGAGAACACATGTTAAAAGGGACAGTATGACTTTGGACCAGAAGCATCCATGTTACCCAGAAAAACCCTTCCACGTTACACTGCTGGGCATTCCTACCAGTATCACTGTATAAATGGGAAGAGAACCTCCCATCTCCCTTAGGAGGTAAAAAGAAGATTACTACGGGATTTCACTTGCATCACGAACTTTGCTTTAAAAACAAATTGAAACACTAAAGCTAGAGGGAATGTACTGTTCCAGTATGTTCTCAGCAAATCAACCTCTTTCACAAATGTGGTCAAGCTGCCAAAACACACTCAGATGACAGCTCCTTCTAAATTCAGATCTGGTTTTGTGGGGTTTGTTTTTCCTTCCTGAGAAATAATGAGACATCATCCCCAAGGTGATATGTTCATCATGGAACTGAAAGAATGCAACCGTACACACATATGACAGTTCAATTCCTGCTCATTTTACAGGATCACAATTCCTCCCTATTTTACAGTATTATCAAATTTTTAAATTTCCTAAACACTTTCAAGCATCTTAAGCACACAATAGAAACGAGTAAAACTCGGCTTTCATTGCAAGTAACACAAGAGTGTCCAAGTGGCTAGAACCCTAGTAATGACTTCTCACCACACCTTTTAAATCCAAGTCATAGGCCACAGTTCTTCCCCCCCTCCGCCCCAATCCCCTCCCTTCCATACTGGTTACCAACAAGTTAAATTGTCTTTCACATTCTTCCCTCAGCTTACTCCATAAAGTGTTTGCTTGGGGTGAGCTGGGCCTAGAAATTGAGAACCAGTAATTGACCACACACTGTTGTTTTTATTCAGTTGTTTTCACTATCAGGTTGACTCAAAACAGTGACTTATCTCACTGAATTCGGCAGTCAATACCGTGATTGTTACTTGCTTTAATTAAGAACATACCCAGAAAAAGTCATGAAAGTTCAACAGTAAGACAACAGGAAACTTACTCAAATGCTCCAAGCTTTCAAGACTCTTAAATATCCAGTAACTTAGGTTTTCGCATACTGCTGTCCCCTATATGTTCCCTTCCCCCGACTGCAAGTAGCTCAAAATTAAAACATCCTCATTACAGAAAACATAATGCACTTCGGTAAACTTTAAACCTTGTTGTAATACTACTGAAATACTGCAAGCACTCAAACAGAAAAAGAATTATTGCCCTTTGAAGTGTTTTGGGGTTTTTTTGGTGTCCTATGAATATGGACATGGCAACTGTAAAGGAAAAAGTTCCGTCAACTAAATCTAAGTTATAGGAAAGAAGGCAAATTCATGATCATCTGGTCAACTTATTCTGTTGGAAAGAAGAAAGTAAAGCAGATTTTGTGCGTCTTCATTTTCTGCTTCCATTGCAGCCCACTGGTTACCTATACAAGTATTTCAAAGTTCAACTTAAGAAACAGGAAAAAAAAAATCAAATGTGAAACCTTTAGTAGTATTTTTGAGTTACATGAAGAAGGTTAAAAACATTATGTTCTGCCAAAGCTAAGCATGTAAGTTTCAAGTTTAGGATAAACTGTGTATGTACATAGCAGGTTGTAACAGTACAGACTGAAAGTAATTTTCCTCAATACATTCCCAACTGAAACTTTCCCAAGCTCACAGTTGGGGTTTCTCTGGGTTTTTTTGGTCTTGGTGGTTTTTTTGTTTTGGTGGGGTTTTCTTTCTCTGTTTGTCCACAAAATTCAGCTATCAATAAAATACAGTCCTGGTACAGCAGGAACTCTACCTTCCATTCTCTCTTGATGCTAAAAAGCTCTTTACAGGTGAAAAGGATAAAGCTACTGTCTTGCCACATTTTGACAAACTGTCTTAAGTGGTTAGTTTCATTAACAATAAAGGAGGAGTTATTTTAATAAAGTGATAAAAAACACAGCCAAAAAGCTGTTTTAAAGCCATTGTGTCCAACAGCAGTAGGACCAGCATTTTAAATTTGTAGCACTGTTTCTCCCAACAGAGAACAGATGCGTATGGTCAGAGACACAAGTTCTGTGAATACACTTGCCAAGTTGACTGTTTTAAATCCACCTTAAAATGGAATGTTTCAAAACATAAAAGGGTCTAAAAGCTGCACATAAACATTATTTAATGTTAGACACACACTAAGTTTTATTAAGCATTACACTAGAACTACTTTGGTATAAAAAATACTTTATTTTAAAGCTATCAAAGTTATAAAAATATGTAGTTAAACTTTCTACTCACAGAATGTTTTGCTATTTTAACATTAGTGATTTGTTTCTCCTAATGAATCTGAATTTTATTCGAAAGGTTTACAAGACATTATTACTATAATTTAAAAAACCCAGCATTACAGGGAGCTGTACTAATTGTGATGTTTTATCAGTATTCATTTAACCTCTAGATTTTTAATGAAGGCAGCAAAACCAACTATTTTCTGATGATACAGAATTTCATATTTCTTGAAGCGTTTCTGTGGTTGACCACTTCTTCATTAGTTACCTGCAGCATGGCACCTTCCTGCCAAAGAAAAAAAAAGTGTATCTGAAGATGTTTATCACATATGTCTAAACCAAATTACCAATAGGGGAACTTCAGGTTTGGGTTTTTTTGGGTTTGGTTTGTTTTTTGGTTTTTTTTTTTTTTTTGGTTTTTTTTTAAAAAAAAGTATAAGCAGTTCACTGTGTGTCTAACGCAAAAAGGAACAGGACTTCTGTTAGCCGAGTCCATGTTCTTCAGTTGATAGCCTTTTAAAGGCAATGGAACTTTGATATTGGGGTCTTTTGGTTTTGTTTTTTTTTTTTGGTGGGTTTTGCTGATTTGTATTTAAAAACCAAATCTAATAGTGTATGCCACCCTTACTCTGAATACATTACATGGTGAATTTTCTTTAATTTGAAGTGCAAATATTCAATGCAGTGAGAGTAAGGCAGACTGAATTTGGCACTAAGGTTTACTAGCTGCAAGAACTATAAAAAATGGTGGAAACCTCAACATTCTAGCCAAATTCCAATTTACATAGTTGATTATACACTTATGAATACCACCTGCAGTTTCATTTGAAGTTTTCACTTCCCCTCCTAAAGAACTGCTTATGCAGTTGTTAAAAGAATGGACGACACATTCCTTCAGAGGCAGACGGTGCAATTTTTTTCCTGACACGTAAACAGTCTACAGTTACTTGGGAACCTTCAGGATGAAACATGTTATATAACATAGATTACAGTAGACAGAGACACAACATAGTTCATTTTCAACAGCACAGAACTACCTTCATTGCATTACCTTGCAACCACCATAATGCATAGACTCCCAAGAAAAAAAATAAAATGTTGCAGGATGCAAAAATAAAGTTGTACGATTTAATTAACTTGTGACCTACCATTTTAACTACCAACACCAGGGATGGAACCCTTGCAAAGCTTTACTAATGGACACTTGCAGGTCTCATTTGTTCAACTGTAGCAGTGTACAGTGGCAGCAGTCTATGCTTGTCCAGGGTTCATATCATAGCTAGATTCCAGTAGGAAAAAAATATGTTAAGTAGCTGAAATTAACAAAAATGTGTTTGTAAAAATTTAATACAAGAAAACACGATTCATAAATTTCTTTTCAATTGGTAATTGTTAATTCATTGCTATGTTAAACTACATAATGATAATCACTATACTCAAAGAATACTGTCACACAATATTAATTTCTTGGTTTTGGAACATTAAGAAAGGAAAAGTAAATAAGATCTTACCTAAAGAAGTTTAACTGAAGCTTAGAACTATTTTGCTCTACACCCTCAGCCTTCGTTGGCATCCTTATCAACTACTGTAGTTAAAGCTTTGCAGAAATACAGCGCAGCTTTTTAAGACTGGCTGAACTTATGACGTTTTCAAGAGTTTTCTCATACTAGACCTGTGTCCCTGGTAGAGTACCTCGCTGGGGATACTTCCTTTCCTTGCCATTGAAGAAGCAGCATCTAAAAGATCTAAAAAGGTGTTTCTCCTTGCAGAGATACCCCTTAAGTTAACTAGATATTTTAAACCTGGTCATTTACAGACAACATACTTTTTTCTGACCAACATTTAATTTTACATGTACAACAATAGCTTTATGTTATTTGTGGGACCTTATACTACCCACTCCTTGCCTTATTTTACAATATTAAAAAAAAAATCTAAAATTACACAATATTTCCTTTAGAATTATTTTATTAAATCATAAATGTACAACAGCTTCTTAACTCTACACACGCACTTAAATTTTTAAAAGGAAAACGTTATGTCTTATTACACCATGATCCTGGCTAATAGCTTTTCAAAACTTTGAGAAAAATCTTAAAAAAGGTTTCACATGTCACCTGAAACTTACAAATTTAACATTATCAAAGGAATGCTTCTACACTTACAAAGACCACTAGAAAGAAACAACAATTAAAAAGCTAAGAAACTGTCTCAAAGGCATTTTTACAATCCTTCCTCCACAGTAAGGTAATGTTATTAAATAATCCAAATCCATTCACAAAATGGCTCTCTGCATCTGCTCTGGTGTCTTCTGCCATATCACTGCATATTTATGCATGACTGAGATAAGTGTTTCCTTAACATTGTTATTTCGATAACCTGAAGCTGTTCTGTTACCTCTGGGCTCTCATCCTCTCCTATTTATACAGTGAAGCCTGTTTCAACAGAAGTAAAGAGTAAAAAAATAGGTTATGAAATTATTCATCTAACCATTTTTTAAAGGAAAGATAATATGATCCTAAAAAACTTATAACTCCTGCAGCTACTCTCACGAATCACTGCAATTTTAATACTTATAAACATACTTACCCATGGCATGCTTTCAGAAACTCAGTAACGGCTCCTCCCTCCATAGCCACCACTTCCTCCACTACCTCCTGGACCATAGTTTCCTGCAATTGCAGAAACACTTTTTAGAACAGGTACATCAGTACAGTTTTTTAAATCTAGGAATGCTTTTGGTTCTGTCTGAAGATTAACAGCTGCTTTACTTTCCAAGATGGCATATGCAACTAAGATTTTAACATTTTGCTGTCTCCCTCTAACCTCCAAGAACTGCCACAAGAACTACAGGCTGAAATCATACAAGATTCAACAGTGTCACATGCAATTTCATGCACTGTACTCTCTTAAGTCTGTGAGGGATGACTTTATTTGCATACTAAACCTTGCAAGAAAGGGCTTTGTATTTCAGTTTCTGTTTCACAAGCTTGACACATCATATTAAGCAACAACTGGGGGGGGAAGGGGGGTAAGCAGAGAGCATCAGAAAAAAGCAACAGTACAACAAGAGGGTGGGGAAAAGAAATCCCAGCCAGTTTAGTGGACATTAATTAGACTCTACAAATAGCGTGTGCTGGTAGCAAAGAATATGAAACTTGGCCAAAATCTTTAAAGACTGTCCTATTTTCCCTTCCACCTCCCCAAAAGACTGAAGACCGCCCACACTCTGGCTCAAAGGCAGGTCATAAACAATACCTCCGCCATATGGTCCCCCCATATTCCTGCTGCCACCAAAATTTCCACTCTTCATTGGACCATAATTTGAAGGTTGTTGGTTGTAGTTTCCAAAATCATTATAGTTTCCACTTCCATAATTGCCTGCATTATCAATACAAAAGTGGAGAAGCATCCAGATGAGCTGAAACATGTACAGCACTCACAAAGTTACCTCATTATTAGAATTTTAAATGAAGTACAAAATCACACAGGTATTCCAACAGTGCATGCAACGAACTGCTCTTTCATACCATTTCATACTGTTTAGAAAACAAGAACTTCCTTAGACAATGTTTACACACACGTACATCCCACCCATCTCAAATGACTTGCGCTGATTTACAACTGAGATGCTTGGTCATTTCAAGCCAGTATGTTACCTCCTCCATAGTTGTCATAACCACCTCCATAGCCCCCACCCTGGTTGCCATATCCAGGTCCTCCTCCACCATATCCTCCTCTTCCTCCTCCATAACCAGGACTGCCACCAAAGTTGCCACCTATGACAATATAATACTTTAAGTTAAATTTAAATGTAGAAGGCAACAGAATCAGAGGATATTTTTCTATTTAGATGTCTAAAGAAGAAAAAGGGGTTAAGAGTTCTCTGAAGGAATATGTAGGAACGATATTTTTCGTGGCATATACCAACTTGCTCCCTAACTAAACTGTGACCGAAACCCACCAGTCAGACTGCTTAAAAGCCTCTTATTTGCCAAACAGAAGTTTAAGATAAGCCAACAGCCACATGTGCTTCTTAAAGCCAACACAATGTCTTCAGCAATTAATATAAATATTATACAAATGCTAAGTGAATGTAAAAATGCTTCTGAATGAGAAAAACACAACCACCACCACCAAAATAAACTAACCTCCAGGTCCTCCGCCATATCCATTATACCCATCACCAAATCCACGGCCACTTCCATATCCATCTGTTGAGAGGAAAAAAACCCAAAAGTATTTCAATTCACCTGTAGCAAATGAACTGAATTCTCAAACCACTATAACCTTAAGGACCAAATCTCAGAGATTACTGATTAAGCACATGTATACCTGAATTTAGAAAAATAACATGTGAAATAATACATCCCATCATTACTCTACATCTTCTGTCTTCTTGCATTTGTAAGGTACTCAGATTTAATTTTGGACATAGTCCTTCTACTGTAAGGGTCAGGCAAGTGCGGCATAGAATTACAGAGAAGTATCTCATTTCTGAACAAAATTAAGTTTAGGTTAATTTTAGCTTTTAATAAAACACTTCAAAAAAAAAGATTTCACGTCATTTTACTGACTAGCTACGTAATCAATTTGTGTACTACACAGGTTTGGGGTTTTTTTTCCATCCAAAAATTTTGAACTACTACAGCTGCATTTAAATTAAACAGCAGTAGCTCATAGAGTTACCCTGAACTAGAGAGACAGTATAATTAAGGGGGGGGGGGCAGAATAAAAAAATTCTACAAACATGCCTGTCTTACCAGCTCCCCCTCTGAAATTGCTGCCAGGTCCTGGACCAAAGTTGCCACCACCTCCACGCGCATCGCCAAAACCAAAGTTCCCTGTAACAGTTTACAATTTATAAGCATGACATCATGGAAAGTGAACAGAAAATTCAACCACAAATGACTAACCATTACTTGTGCTTACCTCCTCTCCCACTTCTAGAATTTTGAACTTCCTGCATTTCCTGTCTAGAGAGAGCTTTCCTTACTTCTGCATTATGGCCGTTGATAGTGTGATACTTCTGCACTGTAACCACATCAAGTAAGATACTGTCAGCATTTTAGTGATCTGACAACAAATACAGAGCACCAGGCTTCCAAAAATGTATTAATTTCCCAATTAATTCATACATATTCCATATATATCCACACAGAATAGCACACAAATTTTTAAGCAAAGAAGCCTATACTTTTTTTAAATACATGTTCCTACACAATGTACCGAAACTGTCAAATGAAAGAGAATGAAGCTTACTTACATACAATTTTATCCACAGGATCATGGTCATCAAATGTAACAAATCCAAACCCTCTCTTTTTACCAGACTGTCTGTCAGTAATGATTTCAATAGTGTCAATTTTTCCGTACTCCTCAAAGTAGTCACGGAGGTGGTGCTCTTCCGTGTCCTCTTTAATACCACCAACAAATAGTTTTTTCACAGTAACATGAGCACCAGGTTTTCCAGATTCCTGTTATAAGAATCTTTATATTACCACAAAGAAAAGAAATTTCACAAATCACTATTTTTCCAGAATACCAGGAATGGAATACTAATTAACTAAGATTTTTCAAGCACTGAGGTAGCCCTCTTACAATGCATGTCCCTGCAACGCTGACTGGAGGGCCTTCTGGAAGGGAAGCAACATGGGGTAATTTGGAGGTTTTTCCTCCCCTCTATGTCAAAGCCTAAAAGCACTGAAAAAGATACACATAAAAGTGCTGTAAAATACATACAAGTAAATAAAATGCCTTCAAGTACATTTAGAGAAAACATAGTTCTTTCAGATGGTTGATCCTACAAGCTTTTAATGATTAAAGTAGAGCACAATTGTTGTAATTGAAGCAAAGATGTGTCAGCTTCCTTTGCCCGTTTCTCCCAACGGCAGTCAAACCTACATTCCACTCATATCAATAGCAAAGGTCCTTCAACCTCAATGAATTTGCAGCTATGCATTTTAATCCCTATCCAAATATGAACACAACTGCTTACATTCATGGGTTGTTTTTACACTTTAAGCATCATACACAAGCTGCTGGACTAGCTAAGAATGACTTATTCCTAAACTTAGCAATAGTTTAGTGTGTATGAATAGTATGCACATATGCCGCTTTCATTACCTTTTTTCAAATGCTAACCAACCCTGAATTCTGCAGGGAGTAGAAATTAAACTGGCATAGCTAATAGGGCTGCTACAATGGTTGATTTTTTCCCCTTTGACTTCTGGAACAGCTCATTACATTCCATTTTATCAGTCCAAATGCACTGAACACCTGGGTCTGACCTTAAATTGGTAAATCCTCCCAGAGTTCCCACAACATGGCGAACCGAAGACACCTAGAATCTGCATTTGCTCTTCAAGTACCTCTGTACCACAGTAACCTGCCTGAAAAGCTTACTGGTGCACTGCATTCCTGTGCACGCAACTAATTTGCACCCTGAAGTTTAAATCAAATACGCGTGGGGATAAAAGCAAAGTAGTCTTAAGATGATTTTGTACATGACCACTGGAAGAAGAGTTCCCTACTACATTCTCTTGTTTTAGTCACTTCGGTCTCACACTTTTTAGAAATACCCCAAAAGACCTTGGAACAGTCATGAGAGATTGACAGGAATATATTAATATGAGGTTTAGTAATAGTAACCACACCAGAAAAGAGTTAGTTTGGAATCTGCGTAATTACAGGCATGCAGTATCTTTTCACTAACCATGTTTTTAGATCCCAGTTGTGTACCTTGCAGACATGATTCTACAACCAGAATAACTTAATAATTCACTGTAATAATAGATGTCTACGTAATAGTGTCATTTAATAGACTAAAAGTGTGGATAATAATGCCCTAACTACAGCCTTCTAGCTACAGAACTTAAATCCAGGTGACTACAAGTAAGAACAAAGCGTAACTGTCCAAACACAACAGATTCCTTTTTCGAAGTATGAAAAGTGTCTGCTTTCAGAGCAATACTTACCTCTCTAGCCACAGCCCTCTTAGGCTCAACCACCCTTCCATCAATTGTGTGAGGTCTTGCAGCCATGGCTGCATCAACTTCAGCCATGGAAGAAAATGTTACAAAACCAAACCCCCTTGATCTTTTGCTTGCAGGATCCCTCATTACCTAAAACAAAATACACATGTAAACCATTTCTGCCTGGCTCACCTTAAGCTTAACACTTAACAACGTTTAGAAAAACACATGTAAACTTAAGTTACATTTTCCTTGATTTGATTTCAAAATACAATTATAATCAAGTACCAGGGCATGCTAAGTGCATGAACAGAGGGCACTGCCTGGCATCACAGAAATTCAAACTATTGTTAACCTCCAAGATTATACCCGTAACTAACAAATGTTGCTACGTACATGTGGTCTCAAAAAAATCCCAACAGAAACACATCATTTTTTTTAAGCTTTCTAAAGACCACAAACTTTGTGTCATGAAATATATATTTACCACTCCCAAAACAAATTCAGTGAAGGAACTTCTGCAGGAGTCACCGTCTCTGAGGTCTTTAGAAGATGTGTAGACATGGTTCAGTGGTGGACTCAGAAATTAGGTTTATGGTTGGACTCAACAATCTTGAAGTCTTTTCCAACCTAAATGATTTTATGAAAACATCCCACAACGACATCCTTTTCCAACTTTATTGAGGCTGTTTACCATTGAATCAGCTTTCTACCACTGGTTAGAGTCACAGATAGGCAGTGGTTCTCTGTGCCAGTACCCTCTAATGCACTTCAGCCAATAATAACCAAATTAATTTTGAACCATGGAAATCAGATTTTACAGGGAACAGATTATGAATGCTCCTTAACTCTACCAAAAGACTGCAAGGCAAAGTCTGTGCATAGCTTCAATGGATTGCATTATGCATAAACCAATCAACTGTATGCTTAAGAAATCTTAATATCCTATCTTTTCATTAAGCTACTAAGAAAAACAATTTTACACCATCTAAACATTCTATGCCATCATTGTGCATTAGCACGCCAAACTTACCACGCAGTCTGTAAGCTTTCCCCATTGCTCATAGTAACTCCTCAAGCTTTCTTCTGTTGTTTCAAAGCTTAAGCCACCAATAAACAGTTTGCGGAACTGCTCCTTTTCCCTCTACCACAGAAAAGACGACTACATTAATATAATTTAATAATAGACCCTCTGCATCAGTATAATTAGACACTAAGTAAGATTCTCTGAAATGTCAAATACTTTCAGGGACATGTGTTTTTCAAAATTAATCTTGGCTCTTATAAATATTCTACCACTGCTGAAGAAATTAAGCTATGGGTCCACTTATATGACACAGATGTTAATCACCTCTCCCTACAAATATTAAGAACAAGGGACCACACTCAAGACTTCCAGAATAGTCCACTCAAGGATCTTTAGGAAATGTTTTTAATAGCAAATGAAAAGAAAAATTAAATAAATACATAAAAAGTTCTTATTACAGATAAGATTAATTCATTCATACTGTGTGATTCTATTTCTGATGGCAATTCTTTTAAAAACGATTCTGTCTCAATCTGTTGTACATGAATACTATCACGCTATTCACCCAACACGTTAACAACAAAAAAAAGTAAAATGAGGATACAGCCAAATATGTTCTAAAATGGGTCACACATTTGTGTTCTCTCAATAATTATTAAAATGAATGAAAGACAGAACATCTGTAAAATGGATATGGGATCCTGTACCACTGGAATTAGTGGTAAACCTATCCACCCTCAGCAGCAGCAGTATCAAAACTAAGTGGACAGAAACAGAGTAAATGTCACATACATATCCACTAATACAAATCAGGCTTCCATAGGACTTTACTACCTTTAAGAGAAATTATCACTTGTTCAACAGAAATTTCTGCTGTCATGACAGGTATAAAATTAACAAAAGCCAGGGCCAATAATAACGTACTACATTTACTATTTTGTATGCGATAATATTGTTGGAAGGACAACCTTCCAACCTCTGCAAGTTAAAGAAACTTTTACGCTAACTTTTTATACTAAGCAGACAACATAATTGTCATTTTCTACATGTAATAGCATCAGTAGATTATACATTTTGCAATTTCATATGTGAAAGAACAATAAAAAGCCAAAACAAAACACTAAAAAGCAGTCCCCTTCCACAAAATTTAAGATTTCAAAGTATTGTTCGAAAGAGAACAGTCCTGCAATCATTACTTCAGCTTTATACCATTAACTAATTCGAAAAATCATGAAAATCTGCTTGACTGTTTGGTTTTATGTTTTCTTTAGGGTGGTGATTGTTTTATAAACAACCCAAAACACTGCATAATTAGCTATAACAGACAAACATAACATGACAAAACTATGCACTGGACATTAAGATAAATGTAAAAAAGGAAATCAGACAACCAATGACAAACAGTGAGATTTGAAAAATAAGAAAATAGTTCAGTACACAAATGCTTTTAAAAGTATTAAGGAAATCTGCGTGTAGACCAGCATGTTTTCTGAGGCTGTCCATGGCAGGTCTGGATCTAGATACATCTAAGAGGAAGACAATTACTGTGGGTAGTACCAAATCAATTTTTTATTCAAAATGCATCACCCTATTACCAGCACTACAGCCTGACAAGGAAGTCAACCATTACAAAACCAAACTTCCCCCCCTAATAATACTGTATTTGAGAACACTTGAATTTAAATGTCTCTTAAAAACCACTTGTAATCTGCTGTTGGATCTAGTGTTTTTTCTTCTAAGGAACACAGAGGAAGCTAGTACTATCTCCTTGTATAGACAGGCAAAATTAGACACAAGTGTTTAAAAGCAGCAACTCATGTTATAAAGTTCCCTTTCACCTTGTCTCTTAAAAGGAATAAAGGATGGTGCATCCCAGACTTGGAGTAAAAAGTCATGGATGCTCCAAGTCATACTATAATTCAACTAGGCCAGCAGCAAAATCACTTTAGGGAACAATACTGACCAGAAAACCCTTCCTTTCAAATTACTTCAGTTCTGCTGCTTGAAAACTAGGGACTACTTTTTAGTTTCATAGGCCCACAGGACACACCTTTTCCTACCTAATCGGCTGTCATGTATCTATCTAGTAATGCACTTTTATAGTCTTTTAAAAATCAAGAAAATGTAGCAGGCAGATAAGTGTTTTTGAGGAAGTGGTAGGTTTACTTTTGAAAAGAATTATAAACATGTAAATGAAACTCAAGGTAAGAATGATATCTATCGGCTTTAACAACTGCATTTGTTTTTTAAAGGACAAACATATACCACACATCGCTAATAAACATTGAACAGAATAACAACAGACTTTACAGATATATGAATTCTTAGAAACTGTTATCTACTGTGTATTAAGTACCCTGCCTGGAACATCTAGGCATCACATACAGCAGGATATGATGATTAACAAAATCCACTACCAGTTATTAAATTAAAACCACTGCAAAAAATATCATGAACATGTTGTTCATTAATACATGCACCACCTCTCTGGTTGCAGAGAGGCTGTCTTAAACATGCCAATTTCAAAAAAGTTCTGGTTAGTCTAGCATTAGCCTTGAATTAGGGTCCAGAGAGCTCCAACCATCTAAGCTTATGTCAAAGCTGGAAAATGTATGACAATATTATCACTCCAGTCCTTGATGAAAATCCTCTTTGGTAACAACAACCCTCCCACAAACCCATGCCTGCCAAGGCCCACAATATAAAAGCTGGAAGGAAGAAAAACCTCTTTCAAAATTTCCATAGTACACTCTGTGGCAGGAAGGGAATGTGAGAAGTCGTCTTTATGAATCTGTAAAATCTTCATTAGTGCTTATTTTAAGCCGTCCTTCACAGACTTAAAGCAACACTTCAAAGGACTGGAAAATGTCTAGCCATTGCCGGAAAATTCATCATCAGAGCAAGGAAATGTTTTGATATAACAATAATGTGGGCACAAATACTCCAAGTTGACCACGGACTTCTGCAGAGTTAAGAACCCGAGTAATATAAGTGGTTAACAGAGACAAGCAAGTGGGATCGCTGAATTACCCTGACTAGGCCTGCCAAAAGATGGGTTTACTGGTCCCAAACTAGAAAGACACTGCTCTCCCCTTACTCTGGCCCAAGAGCCCCGTTAGAACCTAAACGTTCTACAAGGCGTTGCAATTCAACAGCCTGGTTCTTCCCCTTCCCCCGCCCTGGCAGGCCGATGTTCTCGGGTGTAACGCGGTAACCGTGCCGGCTCCGCCATGTGGCGGATATGAGGAAAACAGGGCCCCCACAGCTAGAAGAGGAAAATGGCGCCCAGAAGCAGCCGCCGCCTCCAGGGACAGCGATGCGGCGGCAGGGAAGTAACTTCTGGAAGCACCCACCCTAGATATATAGATAGATATATATAGATATATATACAAACACATATATATATAAAAAGTTAAACACCACCCGGGGCGCCGGGCTAAATAGAAATCAAGTCTTGCAAACCGTTTCCAGCGTGCACCTACACACACAGCACCAGGAAGAGCTTGAGCTTGCAAGCGTCCTTTTCCACCCCCCGCAGATACTAGATGACTACAGTTTGCCTTCTCGCCTCGCAGTCCCTACTACCCTCCCGCTTTACTCGGGCTCAGAACGATCCTAAACAATTTCACGCACTGGCTAGTTTCACCACCGCCATTTTCCCCCCGTCTTCGTCATGTGCCGCCCGGCCCCCCCCCCCGGCCACCGCCATTACCAGAAGCGCCACCCCGGCCAGTCAGCACCTCGCCGGCTAAAGGCGACTCCCCGAACCGGGCGCACTGACTGACCTCCATAGCCGCGTCCCCCCCCTCCTCCAGCGCCACCTCAACGGCGGCTCAGCTAACGGGTATAGCAAGTGATTTAAAAACTCGTCATCCGCCATGCACAACTATCGCAGCTTCCGCCTCCTCTCTAGGTTGCGCACTAGCCCCAACCGCCGCTTCCAGAACCTTCCTTCCCGCAAACACCACCTCTGCAGAAAGACATCCAGCCCCATCTACTACCCGCGGCCCACCGACCGGGAGCCAGCAGCCAGAGCTGCGCTGACAAGGGCTCAAGCCCCCTCTTAACGCCCAGACCCGGAAAAATTAACTCCATACGCATAATCAAACGTGCCACCCTCCTTAAAAGTAAACTCTGAATTTTCCCTTTTCACGTACCATATTCTTCATGGTTTACGAATTCCTGCTTGAGAGTACCGTACAACTGGTCAGTAATGGCTGCTTTAACTGTTACGTAATTTGAAATTCAGCTCTGCGAGGTGCTAGCGCCCTCCTTCTCTAGCCTAGGCTCGCTTCCAAGATTTTAATTATTATTAAGGAAGGAAAAAAAAAAAAAAAAAAAAAAAAGCAAAGCGCTTTAATCTGGAGCCTAAATGTTTCCAAAGGGGCAGCCGTTCGGTGTAACGCCCCTATATCTTTCTATCACGTAATAAAAAAATCATGAACTCCGTTAGTAATGGCTGTCTCCGAAATGAGCCGAAGCAGTCGTCGTCGTCGAGCTTATCCGCTTCGACAGCCGCCGGAAAAAGCCGAAACCGGAATAGAAGCCCAATCGACTCCTTTCGTCAATTTCCGGAATTTGCCGGAGCAAAAACAATGGCGATCCGAACCTGATCGGCAATTTCCGGCTAAAAGACGCAGCACTCATCGACTACTCAGTCCCTTCGGCAATTTCCGACAACGGAAGCAACTCGCAATATGGTCCCGAGCGGAGCCGAAACGCCCTGATCACCGTGCCGCCTTCCACACCCCCCTCCCCACCCGGAAATTGCCGAACGGCCCCGAATGCTCGAACCTCACGGCGGTAGTTACGATCATAGCCGACGGCCGCTTCATTTCACCGTCCCTAATCCTCGCCCCCCCCCTTCCCCCCAACGCCACATGGGGGTACTGGCAGGGAGCGGGCGGGAGCTGAGCGAAGCGCAACCCCAAAATCTCCCCCTGCTCTTAGCATTCTGGTCCCTTCCCCCTCCGCCCGGGCGGGAGGAAGTGATAACTACACAGATTTTGGCGCCAGTGCCGACGCATCGCGGGGGCTGGGGAGCCAGCGCAGAGAGGCAAACTGCGCCGCAGCCTGCTCTGCTCTACCCCGCACCGCTGAGATCGAGCGCGCCGCCCTTCCTTTCTTCCCCCCTTCTCCCCCCCCATCCGCCCTTTTCTCTCTTCAACGGTCCCGCACGCCCCGCGACAAAGGGTGAGTGCTGCCGCCCCGCGCAACAGGGAAATGGCGCTGGAGCTGCTCCTTCTTCCCGCCCCCTCTTCTCCCCCCGCCTCTCCAGCTCCCGGGGAAAGCCAGCGCGGATCCACCCGCAGCTCCTCATCCAGAGAGAAGCTTCTCCAGCCCATTCCGATCCCTTCGCCCACTAATAAGTTTTCGAGGTCCTTCCCTCCCCCCACGGCTAAGGCCTTCCAAGTCCCCTTCCCTCCCCCCCCGCGACCTCGCTAACGACTAGGCCTCCCTGCCGCAGCGCGGGAAATGGCCACGCTCCAAACGGCCCCCTCAGCCACACTGCAACGAGCTTTAAACCCCCACCACCACTCCCTGCTTGCCCTCCCCGCTCCCGGGGCTCCCTTGGGCCGCCCCTGACCGTGCCGCTCCGCGGCAGGCGGTGTCCGCTCTGGCCCAACGCGCCTTCATGGCGGCGGCCATCATGGCGGCTGCAATTACTGGGCGCCGCGGGCCCGTTCCCCCGCCCGCCGCTCCCGGCTCACCCAGTCGCTTTCTCTGTCGCCGCGCGGCATCTTCCTTCTTTTGGACGCCTGACGCGGTCCTGCGCTAGCCCCCCGTTGGAGAGACGTCTTGGCCCCCCTCCTGTGCTGGCGGCGACGACGGTAGGAGGTTGCAGCTCGCGCGTAGGCGGCGTCGTGCGCTCTGCCCCGTC
>WTSP01011067.1:172956-275082 GCA_025331215.1 Actenoides lindsayi
CTTAGAGAACAAGCGAAGGCGGAAAAAGATAATGATTAAAAAAAAAAAAAAAAAAAAAAAAAAGAAAAAGAAAGAAAAAAAAAAAATCGATTTAGAAATAAATTGAATTCATAAACCTGTATTCATAAACCCAGTGGCATTTTAGGCCAGTGGCATTTTAGGCATTCAGCTTTCTATTTTATTAGAATTTGGAAGGTGATGCCACTGAAAGAATGTTCTTCATGTGTTTTAGGGTTCATGAAATCTTATAATACTGAATCATTATGGGTATTCTGTCATGAATTGTACATTATTCAGTGTGCAACAGAAATTAGCAGTGTGCCTGAGGGTTTTACAGGGAGCTGGAGGCATAAAATTAGGCCTGAACTCCTGTCTCTTTGACTGAGAAACGCTGTCACAGCAAGAAGGCAAATGACAAATTAGGCAAGAAATTAAAGCATGAGAAAATACGTAAGACGATAGAATATTTAGGCAGTGGTGGAAGACAGACTTGTTAGTAAAAATATTTTAAATCTTTGCTGCCACACAGCTGTCCATAATTAACTAATGGTTTTATTTACCTATGAACACACCTCTGTTCTTGTATTTTATTTTATTATATGTGAATGAAGCAATTGTTAGCCTTAGGTTAGCAAAAAACATTACAGCCAAACTTGTAAATGGGATGTCTTTGCAGGTGAATTTCAGAGAAATGAATACGGAAATGGGCATTACTAGCTGTTTTTTTGTACTTTTCTTACATTCTCTGAAGAATTTAATGGACACTTGGCAGGAACTTTATTGGCATAAATATTTTCCATTAAATCTCCCATGTGATACAGTTGCTTCTCCTATGCTGTGAAGTCTCACATTCCAGCTTCTAAACCATGGCCTTTCTTCTTTTCCTGGCAGCCAGTAAGGGTGGGTCAAGCTTTCAACCTCTAAAAAGGAAAACAAGCTTGACAGCAATTAGGGAAGGCATTTCTAGGTGATGCTGGTATATTACCAGTCCTGCTAGAAAGTGTACAGATATTATTATTGAATGTCAATTGCCATTATAGTATGATATATTATGCTGGCAAAAAACCAGGTTCAATCCTCACTGCTCTGATTGCATCACAAATCCACTCTGAAAGACCAAGGCCTATGTAATATGAAGAGATTTTGCTAGGCAGTCTCCGTGTGAATAGAAGGCTTCTGTAATAATTCTACCCTGAGCAAGAAAAACTTCAAGTAATACCAAGTGAATTTATACTTTACTACACAAGGTAATCACAAAAACTGCAAAACATTCAATCTGCTGATTGCATTTTTATCTTGAATTGTTTCAGTTCAGTTTATTATCCTTCCAGCACCTTTTGCCATTTGCACAATTATCACTGATAAAGAAAGAAAAATAGCGTAGGCCCCATTTGTTTTTTGTTTTGGTTTTGTTTTGTTTTTTTAATAGGATTGACAAAAAGCAGGTTATATAGTATACTTAGATAGTATGTGACATGGATTGAAAAGGTGTATCATCGTAAATACCTCATAAAACACTTGATAGTTGTTTTTATAATTTGAGGCATGGCTTCTGGTAGATTCCTTATCAGTTAAAATCCCCAAAGAAAAAGATCATGGATTTAATGATGTGGACAAGAATAAGACTGTAAGAGGAACAGTTTTACTGAGAGCTCTGTGGTAAAAATAATCTTGGGAGGATCCAGAGAGAATTCAAAATGATGCTTTCTTTGAAGAACTCCTTTCATTCAACAAGCTGAAATTTGATCTATTTGGGTTAAAAATATGTTAATAGTTGCTTCCAAAAGTTCATAACATTAAAGTTTGTATTTTAAGAAATTATTTATGAATCTGATCTGCAATATTTTGCTAACATTGATGTATATCCTACTTAACATAAAAATACCTCTTGGAATTGGAATCTACTGTAGTATAAAGAAAGGTATACACAAAAATGTTTGCTTCTAACAGCTCAGGTTTTTAATGAACCTTTAAATATATCATACCAAATTATTTTTTAAGGCAGATCACTTCATATTTATATGACTGTATTTTAAACCATACTTTATTTGATGAAAAACTCTATACTCTGGTTTACCAATTAATATTTTCTTTTCTGTTCTTCAACATAGTTTTTGTTAACATCCTCACATTTGGCGTTTTCTTTCTATGCCCGCACTGTACCTCTTCTCTCTTTCATGTCTATTTGTTATATTCTTTTCTTTGGTTCTATCATTCGTTTTTCTTCGTACTTTTCTGTAAGTGTAAATATTAGGTTTCACATAGATCTCTAGCTATGTTGAACTGGTACTTGCATGTCAGAGAGTTCATAAGCTGGAAGAATTAGTGTCATATTTAAGGGACCTCAGCAGAGAGCCTTGGAAAGCATTTGTTTTTATGTTGTTTCCTTGAACAGGGTCTTACTAATAAAGGGGGGGAATATGTTCATGAAGGTATTCTTACCATGTGTCTTTGTTTTTCTATGACCCTGCTGTCCAGGAGGCTTGTGGATCGGCAGTGATTATCTGTTTAATCTGGGTTTTTCCATTTTAGTATATCACTTTATGTTATAAATGTGTATGCCATTTCCCCCTCACACATGGTCACAACAGGGTGAACTGCAGCTGCCCAGCTGCAGCCAGACCAATACCAAAGCAAAACGCAGCTTTATCTTCTCTCCCAGTATTCAAGATGGCTGTCTTCTTCACAGCTGGGGAAACATTCCTGAAGGGACAGAAGCACTTCAACCAAGCTGGACTTTGCTCACTCTTGTCCTATCACTGGACTCATTCATCATAGTTATTCATGCTTAATTCATTCTGCTGCTGTAGCAAACAGCATACATTTAGTTTCAGTTTAGGAAAGACTTATTTCTTGCTCCTGATTCTGGCTAAGGTGCATTTGATGCTTGTATCATATACAGTTTGTCATTAGCAAGTTTTACCCTTGATTAATTATCTCACTTGTTTCCCTGAACCCTCAGAAAGACAAATTTTCAACACACTGCATTCTTTATACTATCCTAGGTGCACATACAAACAGCAGCTGAACTGCTGATTTAATTTTAAATTAGATGTTGGAAAGGGCTCAAAGTCTCTTTTTTTTTTTTTTTTCAGTTGGATGCTATTTTTCTCTGCTATCACATATGTTTTATGTCTTCCACTCACTTTCACTCTCTGTAAAAAATCCCATCATATTACAGTTTATACAACTGAGTTAAATAAATGGTAGATGATGTACATTCTGCAGGCTTAATAATTTTCAAAAGGAAATTTATTACATTTAAAATTAAAATAATCAGAAGTTCTAGTCTTTTCTAAATTTGAGAATAGACTTGATATGAGAGAGTGGATATTTGTATGTCTTCTAATGGCATATATCATTACAACTATAGGGTATTCATGGAATCATAGAACAGTTGAGCTTGGTAGGAATCTTTGGTAGTAATTTAATTCAACCTCCATGTTCAAGCAGGGTCACCTCTAGCTTTTGAACATCACATAGGAGGGAGACTTCACCACTTCTATGTGCAACCTGTGCTAGTGCTCAGTCACCCTCACAGTGATAAAGTGCTTTCTGATGTTCAGAGTTAACCTCACACATTTCAGTTTGTGCCCATCACCTTTGGTCCTGTCACTGGTCATGACTGTAAAAAGTCTTGTCCATCTTTCTTGCAGTGTCCCTGCCAGTTATTTATATACATTGATAAGATCCCAGCAAGCCCTCTCTTCTTCAGTTTGAACAGACTGAGTTCTGTCAGTGATTCCTCATAAAAATAATGTTCTAGTCCCTTCATCATATTTGCGGCCCTTCCTAGACTCTGTACAGGATGTCCATGTGTCTCTTGTGCTGAGTATCTCAGCTGGACATGGTACTCCAGCTTTGGCTTCACCAGCACTGAATAAAGTTGCCTGCTGACAACACTTTGTCTAATGCAGATTTAGATACTGTTAGTCTTCTTAACCACAAAGGCACAATCATGGGTCACAACTTTCTGTCACCAGGCACTTTTCTGCAAAATTGTTTCTGGCTAGGTGGCCTCCATCATGTATTGGTGACTTGAAGCTGTTCCTTCCAGCTTTGTGTCTCCTGCAGACTTGTTGAGGATACGCACTGTCCAGTCATCCAGATAATTAATGAAGATGTTAAACATGATTGAACATGTTATTGACTCCTGGTCTACAAAGCTGTTTACTGGGATTGTGCTTCAAAGTGGTGGACAAGTGCACAACATATATTTACACTGGTTACTAAACATGTGACTTAGTGTATTTCCATAGAATAGAATGTCTTCATAGAATATATAAATAGCATTTTGTGAAGAGTTAAGACTTCAAAGTTTTGATTTGAAGTGTTGATGATGTGTGACATTTAAACACAGAAATGCCTTAAGGCTTACAAACTTGGTTAAATCAAATCTCATTGCTTTACAGCTAAGATTCTTCCACCTAAAATGAACTTTAGATTCAGTGGTGTTCCCATTATTCCATTCTCACAATAGTGGCTTTTTCATCCATGCTCTTCATAAAGGCAAAATGAATGAACGTGTAAACGCAGCCTGTTTCACCTTGAATTAAAATCTGACAGACAATATTTCATTCATGCTAAAGTGTTGTTCCATGTTGAAATATCTACACTGATCTTGAAACAAAGATATACTGGGACTATCAATAAAACCTGTATCAACTTACATCTACATTTTGTGTACAACAGATGCCACAAGCAAGAATATTTGTTGTTGTCTATCTGTTTAACCAGAAAGTATAACCCATCTGGTTATAAAAATCCAGCAGAATATAATAAATAAATAAATAAATACATACATAAAGTATCAGATCTTAAATAGTCCAAACATTAAAAAATTCCTGATTTTAAAAACTATACAATTTGGCATCTGAACATAAACTGAATTGCAAAAAAAATCTTTGTAAGATTTTGGCTATAATTTCTAAGAATTTTTTTTCTAAATGAGCTATGTTGTAGCTAAAAATAAACATAATTGATAATTAGGCAAACCTGCTTTTGGCTACCTTTTGAACTTTAAGACTGTTGAGGTGTCCATCTGGTTAATGCCTCTTCTGTCCCCAGGCTTGATATTGTAATTTCCAATTCTGTTGAAACTGTGGGGGTTATTATGTGCTGTTGATGCTGCAGAGAAGAGCTCTGAAAGTGCAGTGCTGTGGTGTGGAGGAATGGCTGGGAGAAAAAGGACATGTTATTGCTACAGTAAACCTTGCCTGGCAGTCGGACCCTGAGAACGCCGAGGCCCGACCTTGAGCTGAGATAATGAGGAAGCTGCCGTGAGATAATGAGAAAGCTGCAGTGAGTTAAACAAGTCAAAGAAGAACAGAGGACTCTCAGCTGTGCCAGACAAAAACGCGTGGACAGTGCGTGTACGCCAATCATAGTAGGCCTTTAGTCGCGTGTATGTATTCTTATAGCCAATCATAATTACGACACGTAGACCCTTAGCCTCGTGTCTTGTTGCTAGTCTTATAAAAGCTTTGTGTGTGTACTAAATAAAGGAGAACGATTATACTCATATTGAGGTTGCATCGTTACTCCGGGACCCCGCACTCCGACAGTTAGTCACATTAAAACATACGCTGTCAAGCTACCGCCTTTCTCAAGATGCTTATATATAATACAAATATTGAAAATAAGCACTGGTAACTTACTTTTACATATAGCATCAGTAAGAGATGGTGGTTTGCATGTATCACTTCCCATTTTTACCTCTTTGCTCAGCTTGAATCAATCGGAGTTTTTGCCACTGTATCTTAAGGATTGCCTTAGATCGTGTAATCACATCAGTATAACGGACTGAAAGTATTACTGTCAAATCCTCCCAGTTTTTAGATATTAACTTTATTAGGCATCTTGCAACAAAGAAAAAAAGTCAAACAAACATGTAAGTAATTCAGTAGTCATTTTAACAGTTAATAAGTCACTTTTCAGTGAAAGTGTAGTATTTGAATGAACATTTCCTATAAACCAATATGCATTCAGGTTTGTTTTGCTGCTGCAGCTGTTGAGACCCCTCCGTTGTCTTTTTCTGTGGAAAGTAACCTTTACAAAATACCTGTCACTCAGTGTCCTTTAACTTTTTTGACTCCCGGGCACTCTGAATTTCTTTATCTGCAAAGCCCACCAGGCTATGGCTGCTCATGTATCCTAGGGCATGGTACTAGCTCTGAGCACAGCAGACCCCTCTCTCTTCCCTAAACCACCTTCTGTTTAAGACACTAATCAAATCTCTGCAGAACACCAATTCACACTCCAAATAGCTAGCTGAGGTTGTTATGTATTGACAAGAGATATTTCTCATCCCATGCACTGGAGTTAGGAGTAGCAGGTGCTATTATTTCATCTCTTCTTATAATCTAGAGAATGAAAGAGCAAGAATGCCATTTGAATGCAGATAACTCTCATGACAGTCAAATGTGTTATAAATATGTTGCTGAGGCAGATTCACACATTGTAAACATAAACCAAATACAGATCCTTCAGACACTGTGCTGAATACCTAAGATGTTGTTAGAGGGAAAAATCTGTGTTCCACCAACAGGCTAACTGCATTTCCTGCTGTATGCCAGCACATTTTCTGCCTATCAGAAAGACTTGGCTGGAACATGAATGGAATTTCCCCAGGCATTTCCAACAGCCAATATCCCTCTTTTAACCTCTCCCAGCACCCACCCCCTTCTCAAATGTTTGTATATGTACACACCACTTAAAGCCAGGCTGCAAGTGATTTTTTAAGCTGCCCATCTTGATTTTCACTTAATCTAACAGCTTATGTTATTACACAAACACGTGCAGCCATTTCTGATAGCACATGCTCAGGCAGAGAGGTTCCAGGGTTAGGTGGGAAGTGGCTGTGGGTGCGGAACACACGTCAAGCATCTGTGCCCATGCTTGATGTGGTTCTGTGTAGCCCCATCAAGCATAGGCAGCCACTGAAATAAGTGGAATTTCATACAAAGTTACCAGTCTGGAATATAATTCACAATGAGCACCAGTGTGTAACACTCCTTGTCTACTTTTCCACTTCTTAATCTTACAGTGCAAAATTCAATATTGACAGTTATCCTCACCTGCTACAAAGTGCTCCCCTGTTCCTCACTTACTAATCTTTCAGTCCATTCCAAGTGCTGGGCAAATGAGTTTTCTCAAAATGTCAGCAATGAAGCACTTAGTTCTAAAAGCTCAAATGTTTACTTTTAAGTGACGATGAAGAAAAAATCTTAGCACTCAAGAATTCTTTAGAATCCAAAGTCTTTGCATCCTTTGTAGAAACTCCAGTGCTTTTCCATTACAGAGCATGGTAGAAACTCCTCTCTACATACCATAACTATCTCACGGAATTGGAGAAAATGTGTCAGACTTTCCACTGAGTTGGACTGGACAGAAGAGCCTGTTGAAAATTAATGCAAATGGTTACAGAGTGTATGTTACAGTCATGGAAAGCAATCAGTGGCATTATCATTTAGAGAGGTGCTAACAGCTCATCAGAACCACGTAAGCATTAGTGATCCCCAGGACTCTGCAATGTGTCCTAGGAATCTTGTAGCGTAACATCCCAGACATCTTACTGGTATCTCTCACTTGCACGCAGACTTGAAAGGTCTCACTTTCTCCCTTCAGTACCTTTACACAATGTATCAGAGCTGCTAAGCTGCCACAACCAGCCCAGCCAAACAGTGAGGGCAGAACTCTCACATGTAGCCAATGTTATCAAGATAGGCAGGGCTGTTGTGAAATTAGGGATGGCCTCTATTTTTACTTTTTTAAAAAACAACCCTCCAAAACCAGCATTCAGATACCATTCTAGTGCCTCAAGAAGCAAAACAGTAGCAGTATTTCGGGATTATTACATCAGTCAAGATAAATCCCTGTCAAAATGCACAGAAAACACATTTGATGTGACACCAGTTGGGTCATTTAGCTTGCACTTATTTCTGGGCTACCATGTGCCATCCCAAGAGTTTGTCTCCCCCATTTACCACAGTTTTCCAGTTGTGTCTACACCAATTCCAAAATGCAAAATATATTCACTGAACTGACATCAGGAGGTCCCAAAGCTAGAACGATCGGTGGGTCTTGCAGGTATTAGACCTTTTAACTCCACATCTTGATGAGGAGTTCCCTGCAATTTCCTCGTTTCTAGGAGCACACCACTCACAGCAGCGAATTGCTATGAGAAGCGAGAGCTCTGCATTCAGAAACACAGTTCCTGTGTGTGCAGATGTATGGTGTTCCACATCCATGTGCCATCTGCTTTTCCTATTGCTTGTTAAATGGGAGAACAGACCAACCCTCACCTCTCTACAACCTCCTTTCAGGTAGTTGTAGAGAGCAATTAGTTCCCTCCTCAGTCTCCTTCTCTTCAGATAAAACAACCCCAGCTCCCACAGCCGCTCCTCATGAAGCTTGTTCTCTAGACCCTTCACCAGCTTCATTGCCCCTCCTTTGGACACACTTCAGCACCTCAATGTCCTTCTTGTAGTGAGGGGCCCAAAACTGAACACAGTATTCAAGGTGGAGCCTCACCAGTGCTGAGTACAGGTAGGGACAATCACTTCCCTAGTGCTGTTGGCTACACTATTTCTGATGCAGGTCAGGATGCCGCTGGCCTTCTTTGAAACCTGGGCACACTGCTGGCTCATGTTCAGCCAGCTGCTGACCAACACCCCCAGGTCCTCCAGCCATGCTTCCCCATATCTGCAGCATTGCATGGGGTTGTTGTGACCAGGCACTGGCCTCGGCCAATCAATCCAACCTGTCCAGCCTCTACAGAGCCTTCCTACCCTTAAGATCAACACACCTGCCCAACTTGGTGTTATATGCAGACTGACTGAGGGGACCCTTGATCCCCTCATCTAGATCATTGGTAAAGATATTAAAGATACTATCTTCAGTATGCTTGTGCCATAACACAGTACATAATGGAATGAAAAAGCACAATCTTATGTTTAGGGTATATTTCAGTATCTTGGGTTACAACAAAGATGGGCAGTCTGAATACAAGTCCCACCCGAGAAGTTACATCAGAATGCTCCTCACACAGTCTTCATCTCTTACGAAGTGACAGTCAGTCACACCAGAAGCAGTCAACTTACACACTCACTTAGAAGTGATGTTTCAAAGGGCATAAACAGGAATGCTTGGATGAAAGTCACAAAACAGTTTTAAGGACACCTTCAGGTAAAAATGATCTTAAAAGCAAGTTTGGGATTTTTTATATAAAATACACCAGTAAAAACTGAGCTGAAACATTGTCATTGATACTCAGTCTATAGTGACATGACAGACATAAGTTCAATCCATTTTGACTTGTTAAAAAAAATCAAACCCTTTTCATTTTAGATTTAAATACAGGAAAACTTCTTGGCAAAAGTTCAATTAACATCCAGTTTTGAGAGATCATAATTGGAGAAAAGACAATCCTTTCTTACTTTGGAAATGCTCCTCTCAGCACTCTTACTGCAATATTCTAACTTATTTACTAAAAATTCTCAACTTAAATTTGGAAGTGTAATAAAGATATCACAAAGTAAGTCTACTGAAATAACTTTTCTCAGCAGTTGACAGCTTTCTTTATTGATTCCTCTGGGTCAAATTAATGTTTTACCTAATGGATTAAGATTTTGTAGAGTAAATATCAGTAAATATCAGAGTAAATATTCTACCATAAATACAACTTTACCTGAGTGAATAATTAAAATCTCTACTCTCTCTAACCTTTATCTTCAGTCATTTTAGGTAACAGTCAATAGTTAGGAAAACCACAGTCACTTATACATCTCAAAGATGTGCTCCTCACTTCTGACATTAGTGTTTGATATAAATGTTTCTATATCCATAGACAATCAATTTTTTTTCACTGGTAGGGATGGATCAGTATTTGAACAATTAGTTTCTGTGTTTCGTCCTCCATATTCTGACATACTCAACTAGCGTCCCTCCCAGTACCATTTTTCTTTCTCAATTGTTTTTCCCTTTTCTCTCTCCCTTTGCTTACTATTATTTTTAAACTTTTAATACCCATTTTCATGTTTCCTTTCTTTCTTTTGCTGTCTGTTAATTCACCTCCCCTTATGAAAGACCAGCAGCTTATAGGCTGTAAGCAGTGGAGAAAGGCAGAAAGGCTTCCATACTGTTATCCAAAACTCATCTCAGTCCCTTGGGTACAGAAGAAAGCTCAGTAACATAATACACACACAGGCAGGGTCTTTCTCTGCTTTCCTACCCTTGCTGTCCTGCTAGGTGCTCTCAGTTTACTGCCATCTTCATGAACTACAAGATAAAGTACCAATCAGTATCAATATCAAAGTGAGTTTGTTTGTTTCCCATGAATCTGGGTAAAACACATCATCTCTTGATACTTTCTCCATCTTGCTTGCCCATAGATTTTCTGCAGCTGTCGGCATCTATTTTGGCCTTGTAGTTCCCACACCATTCTAAATGTGTTTCTGTGTTTCAACTTGTGTTTCCACTTTGTTACAGCTTTACAAGACCTTGTGTCTGTGGCTGCTAAGAACATGAAAACTGTATTTAAGGAGAAGTCCCCTTAGCAGTTCAACTATGCAAATGTCAGACCAGAGTCTCCAGTTGCGTAAAGGTTAGTCACCAAAGAGTGCTCCTTCTGTGCAAAGTCACCGTTCTCTGATCAGTAAAATAGCCCCTGAAAGATTAGTTTTAAAAATGGCTATCCTACCAGTATCATCCTTATCTTTTCCAAGCAAGAAAATGCTGGAACTATCCAGAGATATGGTTAAACATTTTATAACTTGTGTAAATTATTTGTAAAAGGATTTAAATGTTCTTGCAGCTTAAGCATGCGCTGGTTGCATGATGGTAGTGTTGATCATGTAATGAGCTTGACTGAGGAAACCCACCCATTCAGGGATCCTGGAAGAGATCATGGACTGCACAGAAGGCAAAGATATTGGATCACTGCTTGAGGAGGTGTCCTGGTTCAAGTGAGAACAAAACTAATTCTGTTCAGTGATTTTTACTTTTCAGCTCAGATGTACTAACTGCACTGCCTGAAGTTAGCAGCCTGTTCTCACAGGCAGTGTCTGCTTCTAGCAGTGGTAACAGCCCATGTTTAGAGTTACTACCAAGGATTGGTGTGCAGACCAAAGCCACGGCTGGATCTTGTGTGTCACACTGTGGGTGCAGAAAGTAAAAGGCTGCACCTGCAGGAAGGAGCAGACCAGACAGGTGACCCTGAACTGACCAATGAGGGATTCCACCCCATAGATGTCATATTTGATGTAAAGCTGAGGGATCAGGAGGGTCAAGCCCTGCTCAGCTCTCCTGGCTTCTTCTCACTTCTTCAATGGCCGGCATCTGAGGAGACCTCTGTCCATTCGCCTTCAATCCCAGTCTGTGTGTTCCTGAATCTATTACCAGAATCCAGCTCCTGAACACAGCTCCCATCTGCTGCGGGGCCCAGTCTGGGACTCCCCTGGTGCCTGCTCCACAGCATCAGTGGTGACTGTGATATAATTACCATCAGGAGGGTTGGGTTCGATACTGGTTTTGTATATATTTGTATATATTCCATTTTTTATTATTATTAATTTCATCTTCATTAAAGCTGTTCTAGTTTCCTTTTCTAATCGCTAAGTCTCCCTCTCTTTGGGGAGGGAGGGGGGTTAACAGAGAGTGTCTGTTGTAGGTCTAAGGGGCTGCCCTGACCCTAAACCATGACAGCAGTGCAGTGCTAAGTGGAATCAGGTCCTAACTTTTACTTGAAATTCAAGCAAATCAATGAAAAAAGAAAATTGTCTCAGAGAACACGACTTCAGTAACTATAAATATTTTTGAGATTAAAAATTTGTTGCTAATCCTCTGTTTAACACTTTTTACAGGGAGATCTATATTCCTGGTTGTAAAACAATACAGTAGATCCCTAAAAGAAGAGTATATCATAAACTTAACAGATGAAATTTGTAGAACTCATTGTTCTCCCTAACAACATAGGCCCATGTAGGGAACAAGAAATCATGAAAGCTAGTATTGTTCCATTCCATCTATCCATACTAATTTTAGGACTTTACTGCTTAAGACTTTTGAAGCCAATCTGCACTGAAATCATGATATGCCGTATAAAATAGAAACATCCTTATTTTTTGGCTTGTGACCATTAAGTAGGTGATATCATCTTGTTTTAATTACAAAGTAACTTCCCCCCAACTATGTTTCTTATGTTTAATGTTTTTCCCTGAATAAAATGCAAAGGATTATTACTATATAGAAAAACTTATGTCACTTCTTGAAAAGAAGGAATATATTTCCTGTCTACTATGTGTCTAAATATGGTTCACTTTTCTAGTTTAAACAATACTACTGAGTCAAAAGCAGCTTTTGCATAAAGCAGGATTTGACCTCATTTAGGTTTGTCCTGAGTAAGATATTTAGGGAAAATGAATAATATTCGGAGAAATGTTATTCTGAAATCACAGGATAGGAAAAATGGTTTGCAGCAGTCATCTTCCTGATAGAAGTACATTTCATTTTATTTAATAAAAGTAAGATGAGCTACCCAGAACTAGGTTATGTTCCCTCTTACACTTGAAATATCTCTACAAACTGAGGAACTGTCCCCCACCCTATGTGTCAAGTATTCATTACATCTTTTTGATTAACAGCTTTAAGTGCCAACAGATAAAAAAAGACATTATGTCAAACGTTACTCATTACTGTTGTAAAAGCTTGTATCCTGAAAGTGCCATTTCCTGGGCTCAGACATCTTGTAATCCTACTTAGAAGTGCTGACTTCTCCTGCAAACACAAATGCCACAGGCATTCATTCAGGACAGCTGTCAGAGAAGAAGGAGTTATGTTCTTTTCTTGATAATTATCTCGGTGCCAGATCATATACACAGAGAAGAAACTTGGATTCAAACCTCCTTAAAAGTGAACTCTAGTAGACATTTTCCTCTTTCAAGAAGAGAGCCTCAACTACCAAACTCTCAAGATATTGCATGCTCCTCCTGGTGTAGCTTTTGAATTAGCCTGTTTGGAGCTGGAGCAAAGGAACATTATCCCACTTTGTGGACACACTGTTCCCACTATTGTTTTTATGTTTTATATGATTCTCCTTGTATAACAAGCATAAACAGCCTAAGAGAAGAAATTAAAATCTGTAATCCTTTGCTGATGTGCAGAATGGGAAATAATATTCCTTTCTTCACATTTAGGAAATTATTTAAGATTTCTCTGAAAAATAGAAGATAAGATGTTGACTTTTTCAATAATAGAAAAAACACCAAAAAAATCCCATTTCCTATGTCCTGAAACAATTCTTCAACTGTTGCTTTGTTAATGACTCTTAATTGTAGAATTATAGAATCATTTAGGTTAGAAAAAACCCTTAAGATCACCAATTCCAACCATTAATGTTTGTCTTGATTTGTTTTGAAAGGGATAGTTTAAGGAGTTTTGCAAGCTGTGAATCATAATCTCAAATACAGTGAAACATATGAGCATCTGTAATACAAAAGGTGTTTTCCTCAAATTTGTTATTAACAGATGTCTGCCTCCTGCACATTCTGCAAACTGCTTACAGGTGACAAGGAAATTGTTTTAAAACACTATAAAAAAAATACTAAGAGTAAGCTTGTACCACCTACCCAGAGACCTTAAAAGTTCCCCAGAAAGTCATCACAGAAGAATAACACAGAGTATTAGAATCAGAAGAGCATTCTTACAAGAAGCCAAAAATGCTTTCAAACAAGAAAAGTAGAATTAAGCATAAACTCTGGCATAGAATAAGATTGGCCAAAAATCACTTTGTTAAATAATTATATGAGGGATAAAAACTACAAATAAAACTTCTTTAAACATCCCCAAAGCAGGAAGCATGCCAGTTTTTATTCAGGGTTGATAGATGATAGAAAAGGTAAAAAAGAATTTCTTCAAAAAGATGTAGTCAAAGCAGAAATGGTAAGTGAATTATTTGCATTTGTGTACACTATAGAGGAACATAGGTAAGGTCTAACACTGAGCCTTTTCTTATGGCAGTCAAATCCAAGGAGATAAATCAAACCAGAGTGTGCCTACAAGGGTTTTAGAGTTCAAAATAGTTTTTCCTTAAAAAATAAAAATCAGATTATATTTGAGATTGTCAGAATTACTCAAAATAGGATGGATGCTGAAAGACTGAAGGTGCTGAGTGAAATGGTGTGTTTTCAAAGAATCTGTCAGAAGATATCCAGGAAACTACACACTAATAAATCTCTTTTGTCTTGGAGAAAGCAACCGAACTGCATAATGGAACACATGAGTAAGTATGATGTAATAGGCAATACTCAGCATGAGCTTTGCTGTGAGAAGTTGTGCTTCACTACAGCCCATTTGAGAGAAACAAGAATTACAGGTGAGCTACTGAATATATTATACTTGGAATTTCAACAAACTTGAAAAGTTCCTTATCTAAGTTCTTAGCCTAACAGGAAAGGTCCCCTTACAGATTGTCAGTTAAAAGCTGGGAAACAAATAATTAGAACTAACAACATGAAATGTTGAATGTGTGAAATGTGTTAACCCATGAAGATTTGCACTTCAATGCACATGCCTAAATATAAATGGTGTGAGGTGAAAAGAAACATAAAAACTTTGTTGATAGACATCTTTTCAAGTCAGTTATACCAGACACTGACCTTAGAGAGCTGAAGATATCATATGATACTGGATGATTAGATATTAATAGGTCAAATGAAAATTAATCTTTGATAAATACAAAATACATAAAAGAAAGTCTAGTTACTCATATGTCATGATGGACTTTAAATAAACTGCTCTCAATGAGTAAATGGATCTTTGGATTATTCTTATTCCTCTAGAATCACCAGTTCAACGACCATGAGCAATCAGAGGAAAATAAAATGCCAGTAAATACAGCATGAAAGATTTTGAACCACTGAAGAAATCTGTAGCAATCACAGGCCTTCTATCCTATGTAAAGTACTCCCCAGCATCCCTGTGACAAGGATGATGAGAAGTAAGGAATGCTTTCCATATGAGAAGATTTTAAACAGACTAGAACTCTTAGAAAAAGAAGGAATTGAGAGTGATTTGATAGGTTATAAAATCATGAATGGGCTGGAGAAGTTGACTGGGGAATAATCATTCGCATTCCTTATAACACAAGGATGAGAAAGCAGCAAGTACAATTATCAGGCAGTAGGTTTGAAGGAAGTAAAAGGAGTACCTTTTCACACAACACCTCATTATATTGTGGAACTCACCATCACAGATTTCTTCCATTGTCAGGAGTGTAAATGAGTTCAAAACCACATTATACAAATTAAGGATTGGAAGATCCATCAAAAACTAATAGACCTGATGATGTGGTACAAACTTCAGTTTGAGAAAACCCCAGCAAGAGATGTCTGGAAGCTGTATGGCTGTGCAGTTACCAAAGCATTTGCTGACAACTATCGACAATATGACATTGGCACAGATGAGTTTAAAATCTTACTAAAATTAGATGGTTTTATATTCTTAACTTTTGTCACAGTTTCCAGTGAGTTCCCATTACCCTGCACACAATTCCTGATGTACATTACCTTCGTGCTCTGTCTTTAGTGACTGTCTTCATCTGATTTAATTTATTTGGGCCTATGTGTTGCATATATACAATCTCATTCATCTTTGACCCTTGGATTATACCGATGAAGCGAAATCTTCTTTCATTTTAGGTCAAATAACTCCAATCAGAACCATGTTTCTCCCTATGTCAGTACTTGTCCCTTTCCTTGATCAGCTATGTTTTTAAATTACACATTTTAAATAATTTTTGATGATTGTTAAAATTGAACCACAGAATCATTGGAGATGGAAGGGACCTCTAGAGATCATCTAGTCAAACCCCCTTCCCAAGCAGGTTTGCTTAGAGCACATTACACAGGATTGCATCTGGGCAGGTTATGACTCTCTCCAGAGAAGGAGACTCCACAACCTCCCTGGGCAGCCTGTTGAACTGGTGTTCAACAATTTTTTGTAATATTCACTGTATTCTATTCCATATCTATTCCATATATTATACAATATCTGTATACAAATCATTCCACAGAAATAATTCAATGTGACCAGTGCAGAAATAGAAAACAGCAAATAACACTACTAAACACATAAGAATAAGATAGAAGACATTAGCCTGAAGATATTGGGCTCATTTAAAGAAGAGGGGAGATTAGTACAATATCCTGATCAGCAGTACTGCTTTAAATATGGAAACTAAATGCATTCAAAGGATAACAAACATACTTGACTATTCTGGAAAAGGAAACAAAATGCAATAATGTCATTTAATTATGCTACAATGTACCAAGTAATATAAGACCATGGGTCATGATGATCTAATAGATCATCATGTTTTCGTTGTTAAGGTAAAATCTTTTAGGTATGCCATCAGTCCTGTCCTTTCCTGTTTGGTCCAGGCACATCACTGTCGTCCTCTTACACAAGAGTTCAGGAAGATGTAGGCTTTTTTCAATATATGGATAGAAGGGATCAGCCAAATAGAGATTTCCACTGCATTCTAGCTCATAGATAGCATATTCAGGAGTACACTTCTAATTCCAACTCAGATTTGTCAGGGAAGTGGTGATTGATTGATCAATGTTTTAGTAAATGTTTTCTTCACTAAGAGACCTATACTTGTGCTAATACTGGCAAAGAATGTAAGAGAGGCATCTTTTGGTGAATGTGCTATCATACTCACTTCATAGACAAGTTCCAGTTTCATCTGAAACAAGTCACTAAGTCATTAAGTCACTCTTACAGACTTTGAATATTCACAGCAATTGACCAGTTTACATAAGTAAAGGTCATATAAAAGTCTCTTTTAGCCCCTGAAGCCAGTTCCCAAAATCTGACACCCATAAGCCAAGTAATATATTAAATTACTTCATGTATGGCTATAATTTCAAACTTTAGTGAAAAAATCTTTATGGAAAAGTGTTCTGATAGGTTCTCTACAATAAGCCTTTACCTAGATTTTCTATATAAAATTTTAAGTCTGGAGCAGGCAAGATTTTTTAGGTGCTGCAAAACAGATTACAATAACCCATATTTGAAAATGTTGGCACACTTATTTTTTTTTTTCCTTTCCTGAGGGAGCTTTTGTGAGATTCTTCCTTTACTATATCAATGGAAGAAAAAAGATATGCTTTGATAGATATACTTTGATAATAGCCTGCCTAACTTGTTGCTCAGATGCTATTACTTTGTGTCTCAAAAAGTTGGAGATTAAGAAAAGGTGTCCCCTTTCAATACTCAAATTTCATGACACTGCTGGTTTTTTCCCATCACATGGGAAATCCCACCCAGGAGAGAAGATATATACGAGTACAACTTGCAGTTACTTCAAGATGACAAATACCATGATGAAACAAAAGAAATTTCCCACTAAAATAAACCACATGTCAGATTTCAGCTCAGATTCAGCCAGTTCTCAGCTAAGGAAATATGCCTTAGCTGTAGATCACGGAGTAAATACATATCTGCTTTGCTCAAAGTGGCCCATAGAGAAACAAACAGAAATATGAGCTAGCGCTGACTACGAGAATAAACAGAAAGGCCTTGCAAGACCAGGCCATCTCATGCTTCTATCAATGTACCCCTGAAAGGAAAAGATGCACACATCTCCTTGCCTTAGGCAATGCTTAATTACCTTATATCAAAATAAGCTGTGGAATTCAAGGCTAAACATATCCAGTGAATACTAGATCTCATACTGCTCAGGATATTCAGTTTTGCTGGATAAAAACTTTAAAGAACTGAAGCTTACCACAAAATCCAGCGAAGTATAATTAATTTCCTTTGCCATAGCCGAACAGATTGCTCAGGACCTCTATTTATTCAATTAAAAATAATAAAAAATAGGTTTAGAGAGTAAGGGAAATACTGGAAATAGGGGGGGGAAATTAATACAAAACTCCCCTGTTAGAAGTGATTAACTTTCTTCATCATTTAATTAGGCAGAACAAGGAGATAAGCTACGTGCTTAACATTCAGTTTAGTCCCCTCAGACTGACTTCAACCCCACAAAAAGCAATGTGAAGTGCTTAGGAATTTTTTGATGGAATTTTATTTTTCATAGTACTGCATTATTTCAACAAAAGAAAAAGATTTTTCAAAAGCGTGTATATTAACAAATTTTCTTTGGGCAAAGTTCCATGTCTACCAGAAGGAAAACTCAGAACAGGAATGTTATTACTGCTTCTACCTCCCCTATCTTTCTTTCACTCCTCCTTAATCACACTCCATTCTCAATTTCGTAAAACCTAATTTTGTCTTGACTCAGACATTCAACAAAATCTACACAATGATTACTTTCAGGTCATCGTGCTTTGGTGTAATTCCTTAGATACACACTGGGGAATAAAGTATTCCAGAGAAAACAGGTGAAGTAACTTTCCTCATGTGAGAAAAAGAAGTCTTGAATGTCTGACAGGGTTTCAGGCCTGATATTTGAAATGTCCTGGCTCTAAGGTACATCATATCCTTCTTGGATGAAAAGTCACAATTAATATTTTTCTAAAATATTAATTTCATTCAATTCAAGAACCAGTCATGAGTAAATTACATATGCCTTAGTAGGTCATCAAATGTTCTTTTCTCAGCTGTTGAATAGCTCTTAGGAAGTTTTTCTATGAATGGGACAGTTATCCACAAACTTCATTGCGAAGAAGTAGGAGTGGATTGTTGGAGGGATCTAAATCCATATGTAAAATGCCTTTTCCTTGTGAAACAAACACTACATAGCAACAGAAGTAACAGCAAACCTATTTATGATCTTCTTTAGAAAAAAACTCAAACAATAAAATGGCCAAAACAACCTATCACATACATAGTTTTATTTCACTGTAAAACTAAATGGCTAAAATAATTTCTTGTGAAACTGGGTTTAAAAAAAAGTCAGACAAGACAGAATGACTATTGGATATTTAATGGATATACAGTGGCACTTCAATACTCACTGTCCTAATTGCAAAGCAATTGCAGTTTTATTTTTGCAATTCCAAATTGCAAAAAAAAAAAAAAAAAGATTCCTAGTAGTCTACAGGCCATAATGCTGAATAAGTCTTTAAATGATATGCTAAAAGCTGCTGAAGACTGAACATAGAGATATATTTTTCTTTCACATATTTCAACTTTCTTTGCATTCTATAACTTCTGTATTTGCCAAGTTTATATTACGTTTGGGTTTACCTCTTGTAAGTGTTTGGAACATGAATTTTTCACATTAATATCATGACATAATATTTCTTTCTCTTCCATGTCCCACAATCTGTTTCTTTTTTCTCTCCCATGTAACACATCTAACTTAGTACTACTGCAAACACTTCCTCCCTCATCTTTGTTTCACAGTTACTATTTTTCTCCATAAAGATCTAATTAATAACATGTTTACTGATCCTTGGAGTAATCGCTTTGGGTTTGAAGATTGCACCATTTCAGACCAGAAGAAAAGCTTCTGTGCTGTTTATTCAAAATGTATCAACTGCTCTAATAAAGGTATTCCCTTATAAGAAGTTGTCTGTCTCAGTAAGGATACCAACTCAGTAATAAAAAAATCTGGGATTTGTTATCCATTAGTCTGTCTTTTATTTTTAGCTGAATAATAGAGATGAAATGTGACTAGCATCTAATATAGTGCTAATGTAATGTGGCTAGCTTAATATGACTGGCAACTAATCACATGCCACTAAGAATAAACAATTAATGATTCTGTGAATAACCACTGAAATTTAATGTATTCACAAATATAATGACCACTGATAATTACAAGTAAAACCAGAAGTATGCAGAAGTTAAGGTCAATGATTTAGAAAACAAAAGACTAACCTTTCAGTGAACAACCCAGCTGAGCATAGGCTAGATCAAAACCTTGGAGGCATCATCATTACAATTATAGATGAAGCTGTATGATTTCACCTTTTTTGGTATTATATTTCAAAACCTCTTTGTTGAAAGAAATGGCGTGATGGAGACAGAAGTGATGAATGCACTGAAAAATTGCTTCCTGTCATAAATGACTTTATAAACCTACTGGGAAATTTTTCATGTCTACATCTGGTAGATGGTGACTAATGCAGGATAATCAAATTAGAAATCATTCAGCCAGTAGGGACTAGTGACCACACGAATGTCCAGTGACTAAAGCAAGATTAGAAGTTGATATATGTAAATCACAACTGATTCTAATCAAAAGCAGATGCCTGATATCAGACAGGTCTTCATGGACAAGATGTCAGAAAAGATTAGAAATAGTTGGGTAGATGGAGACAATGAAATGCAGGCTACATTATAGTAAGAACAACTGAGAGAATTCTATGCAAGTAGGTATGTATAGTTTAAATACACAGTGTCCAGAGAGGATATATATATAAAAAAATTAAATTACTTTCTACCTGACCGTCATGTAATTTAAATGGATAATATTTAATGTGTACATCATGTGTAAACATATTGTGAAAATGTGAAATTGCTGATGAAATTGGACATTTGGGATAATATTCCCATTCTCTGGGTTCAAGTGGGTTTTTCCACCAATGTCTTTTAGCTAAATTATTTATTACGTTGGACGTTCAAGGGGTTTGGTCATAATGCAGAAATGTTTCCACTCATATTTATGATATGCCTGTAATCCTTGCAGGTAAATATGATTATATTTGAGTAACAATTCTGCATCACTAAAAACAGTGTCAGTAAGATCAGGCTTAAGCTTCTGGCTGCTATTAGAAGACATGTAAGTCACATATATTAAACACAGTGTCACTAATCCAGGGATGAAATCATACTCCAATGCAGAAAATAGCAACTTTGTCTTACCCAGTCATATATAATAGTTTCCTAAAGAACAAGACAAATGTTTGTACTTGTACTGTTTGTACAATGACTGGTAAATTAAGGAAAAAAGGAATTTGTGTGAGTGTATATAAGATATATTTAGAAGGATAAATTCATGACTCAAAACACATGTGTAATTAACATTTAAGTCCCTTTCAGCTCCTGAATGCAAACACTTAGAATCAGTAGAAATTAGTAAAAGCAGAAAATATATTTCACACACTCTACAAACAAGATTTTTGAGCATGAAAAAGCCCCACTTTTTTGTTAATTCTTTGAATCAACAACATATGTTGTTTACTTATTGTTGCATCTTGCAGAAAAAATAAAAGTTGGCTTCAACAAATAATGAGCAGATGAATTTTGAAGAAAAAGGACTGTGTGACTAGAATTACGAATACCAGACAGTAATGCCATTATATTGTGGGCTTAACGTTTTTCCACAGCAAAATAATAGCCTGCCAGGCAGACAAACAAATTAGCTGATGATGGACCTCCCTTCCACAACTAACCTTTAATCCAAGACAGCCCATTCAACTAATGAGGAATCATCCTCTTGTACTGCTATGATAATATGAAAGTGGTGTGGAACTGATAAGCTTTAAAGAGTCAGTCAATTTTTTGACCTTTCTCAGAACTGCCTTTGACATCAGCTAGATGAGAATGTGAGGATTCAGCCATTTGAGTACGTCTCCAGTGATCTGCCCCTAGAAAGTCTCAAATAACTTCCTTAGTCATAACAGGCACTTTGGTCTGACTCACAAAGCAGATTAGGATATAAATTCATCTCCCACTTAAAATTGTTAGTGTTTTGAGTTCATCTTACTTAGTTTTAACCAGTTTAAATATAGTGGTCTAGTTTAAACTAGTCACTTTCCAAAATCCCCACATAAACTCCTGAAAACTTTACAGTTTCTGAATTTTCCTCATGAAGTGCTTAGAATTCTTCTCTAAAGAACATGTTCATTTTGAGTAAGATATTGTGAATTATCTTAACTATATCATACTTCATTCCTTTTGGACTTGCTAAACAGTTTTCCAACCTCTGACATCTATTTAGCAGAAAGTACATGCAAATCCTCACAGAAGTAAAGGAGGATGAAGTGCTTCCCTTCCTCTACATAAACATTTTTCTATTTGATCTCTTAGGTGATGGAGCATTCAGCCTTTTATTCCACAGCCCCATGATGTAGCTTGAACTCACTTCCTTCACATTACAATAGGACTAAGAAGTAGTAAATGTGCTAAGTGGTAAACTCTCTGCATAGAGGGAAGAAAGAAAGAGAACACAGATTAGATTTTATCTTTTCCCTGTTTTTACTCAAGCTGGTCTAATTTTCACAAAATGACAAAAGAACTAAGCCAAGAAGTGGGTGAGGGCATTTTGTCCTGAAGACTGTGGAAACAAGTGTGAAAATACATATAAAATATAATGTAAGTCTAACCAGAATTTGCATTACAAAAAACAAGCTATTGTAATGGAATTGACAATGTTACATTAGTACTGTTTGAAAAACAAAAGACAGAATTGTGGATACATATTTTGGGGCAGATGTTCTCTTTGCCCCACTTACGATTGAATGCAATGTTATCTCACTTTTTGGCAGCTCTGTGAGAAGTGGTATAGTGTCCAAAAAAAGTAAAAGGAGGGATAAAAATACAGGAAGGTTTATTTGCCCTTAATTTTGACTACATAGTAGAAGAGATTACATGATAAAGAATGGATTTTTAAAAAATACCTTGGAATCAGGGCTTTTCATTCATATCAGCCCTCCCTTGTATTTTTGATATCCAGAGTTAATGACAAATGGCTCAGCGGATCATTCTTTTTTCTCATGCAGTCACTGTGGATCTGAATGGAAAAGTTCATATCATGCTCTGATACTCAGGGAGGAACACTGGGACAAAGCAGTAAGAATTTGTTTGTATCAGAGATAAACTGCTGCTATGATTTTACCAGTCCCGGTTTGAAATAATTTTTCTAATTTTGTCTAATTTCTGAAGAAACGTCTAACTGGTCTTAATCAAAGTCAAAGGGCTAGGCAAGCATGTCATGAAAAAGACAATGCTTTTGGGTTATTGATTGATATAATAAACATTAGGGCTGTAATCAAAGCCTACTGCTAATATTTTCTTCAAGTCTTGTTGTTGATTAAAACCATTATGAATTATCAGAACAAGACCTATTTGTTTCCCCTCATTCCCAATACGATATCAGTACAATATCATTTGACATGATCTATTCTCTCTTGAAGGTGGAGTTTCCATGATTCCTGCTGTTCCACACTCCTACAAATCTCATGTTTATGAAATTCATGACTAATTGTGCCCTGCTCTTTTATTTCTTTAACTATTACCCCAAATCCTTCTCTCCATTTGATTCTTTCTTTAAGGTGTTGCTTGGGTAATGTAATTGGTGGTGGAGGCTGTGAGATATATTGCCCATAAAGTCTCTGTGAACAAGAGGTGCTCTGAACGCAGGTCATGCTTCATTATCATATTGCAAGAAGAGAATGTTAAGGAAATGACAGGACCCAGACAAAAGGGAGGAAGAAGCTTTTTGTTTGTTGTGTTGGTGGACCAGAGTCAGCACAACAGGGGAAATAATATTCTGCTGAGCACACGTGACCCCACAGTACCTATGAGTAAGTTGAAAGTGTTCTACTCTACTGGTAAGAGAGAGGATGTTCCAGCTAACAGGTATTGTTTGAAGTACAACTCAAAATCCTTGTGACACTGGTAGATACATTTATTCCTCTTTTATTAGTAGCATATTAATTTTTGATCTAGTCCTGCTTTTACATATTTTTCTATGACAATAAAAATAATAATACAGGATTAACTCAAGTTACATCCACTCTTTCAAATCTGTGCTAGATAATCTTTTCCTGAATGACCAAAGATACTTCGTGGTGTCTAAATTTCAGTGGAGCTGTTTTGTCAGAATCAGAGCAGTGCAGAAATAGCTTTGGGATCTAATCTTTTGTCCCTTTTAGTCATGCTAGTACTACTATGATTTGAGAAGTATATTTCTTGAGAAAACATATCTCCAAACCAAAGCAAACATTTTATTCAGGTATTTCCATAGGATACATCAAGAGAACAGTTACATTAACAGATCATGAAGCAGATCCTGACTTTACTCGTGAGCTTAAAAGTTCTTCTCTTGAGACTCTTAATAGATAAAAAGTGAACTCAGCATCTCAGATGATGTAGATTAATCTCAGAAAGAATACTTACATTTATGTAACATTTAAAACTTGAAGAGCACTGAGCAGTTTATCTAATGATCAATTATTATCACAGTGAATGACTACACAGAATAACCATGCAAATCTGGTGAGGTATTACTAACTTCATACTTGGTTCTTTAATCCCTACAATCTCAGAAATCCTGTGTTCCTTATAGTCTGAAATGACTACAGTATTTTATGGTTCACCAGCACATCACTGAATATCTCCCCAAAAAGAAACAAACATATCAGCAAGACATATAATGTATTAATTGTACAATCACTTTTGTTATTAGATGAAGTAAAATACAGTACACAGACAGTACAGGCTTGACGAAGAATATATGCTATGCTCTTACACATTGAGATTTGAAAGATCATTTGTATCCCATTTTAACATTTCCAGGAAAAACATATTCTCTTGCATCAAATTATGTTATGGAGGCTGTACTTCCCCTTTAGTAGGCCATTGGTTTCCAGAGAATAAAGTGTACAGACTGTGATAATAAAACTACAATCCAAGTAGTGCAGAACTGTGGAGTTGTTTTTTTTCCAAAAACACCCTACCTGAAGTGATTGTGATTTCAAATATCAGAATAACATGGGTAGTTGGAAAAATAAAAAATCCTTTAAGATATCTCAGAAAAAGGCAATGGGAAATAAAACATCTAGGAACACCAAAATATAAGAAGCTTCTCCACTAACTTTAGGATAAAGTGTTTTGAATAAGTGTTTATAAGAAGAAAACAGTTTATGAGACTTAAGACTGTCTAGCTTTAGCCTGTATCTAGGGCTAAACTGTAACAGTTGTTATATCACCTGATGACCTTTTCCCAGATAGGATGAGGATAAGGAAAACGGGAGGAGACTGAAAGGCTGAAATGAAAATATATTTAATGAAACAGTAACACTAATATAAATGCCAGTATAAAGTAAACAGCTATACTCATCTCAGCAAATGTATGGTGGCCACAATAAACAGGAAGGCAGCCATCAGGAGCGGAAAAAGAAGAGTCAGAAGAAGCCCATGAAAGAGACCTCCCTGTCATGAGAAATCTTCCCCCTTTATACTGAGCATGACATTTAGGGTAAGGGATATGCCTGTAGCCAACTCAGTTCAGCTGCCCTGGCTGACTCAAAACTGCTAACAGTCTGCAGACCTTGGCAGGTCTGTGATTCTGTCCCAGTGAAACCAGGACAGGTACAAATTATCTTCAAGGGCGGTGTAGACAGACCACAATAGCCAAAACTTGGGAAGAAGTAGACTTTGATCTTGAATTCCCTGAAGAGAACAACAAACACTAGAACCTTCAGTAGAAAGCACCATAAATTAAAAGAATGACATGTCCTTTCTCAGCATATATGCCTTCCCTCAATGTATCTGATTTTGTTATGAAAGCAGTATTTTTATTACTCTTTTTGATCCACTGGCATCACATTTCTGATTCTGTCTGTAGATGCTGCAGCCAGTTGTGTAAAATTAATTTAAATACACAAACCCAGTCAACTTAAACCTGTCAAAAAACTGCCTAGAAAGCAGGCTGTGCATGCAAGGATGGCAGGTAGAAAAAACTTTCTTATTTAGTGAAATAATTTATGCCTAAGTCATTCAATACAGTCAGTTCTGTAGAATCATTTTTCATAAGAACATATCTGAAAGACACTTCAAGATGGACTCAGCCTAAAAAGTATTTTAGAAATTAATAAAGTATTATTATTTTAAATGACCTTTTAGAAACTGCAGATTCTTTCTTTCTCATGTACAGATGTCATCTACAAGCATTCTCTGTTCTGCTGAATTCAATCATCTTTTGAGGCACCAGCACTTGGCTGTTATCAGAGATAAATGTTGATTGTCCTCTGGATGGATAGGACATGACAAATTTTGTTTTGATCTGCCTTCAGGCATAGGAGATTTCAGTTCTTGTCTTACAAGAATGCAATGCAGATGTCTTGATGTGAAATAAATTGGAATAATTACAGTAACTGTCTAATTATACATGGCATGAAATAAACCTCAACTTCAATACAGTTCAGGAAAATCTAATGAGGTCTGATGTTTACACCTATATCCTGGCTCCAAACCAAGTTAATGTTCTCATCAAATCTGATTGTCTCTGGCAGGATCAAAGTATCTGACATTACAAGTAATACAAACATTGAAAATAAAATTTTACAATACAGTATTTTCATCCATACTTATGTTAAAAGTAACATGTTTGTCTGTCTTTTCTCTTTTTCTACCATTATAATTTTTAACCACATTTTTTTAATTGGGTTTCACTCTCTTGGCAAACTTTATATATAAGGATGTTTTCCATCACTGACAAATGGAGAACCAAATAAATAATTCATCGGAGTTATGGAAAGTATAAAATCCAGAAAGCTCAGTTTTGCTCAGTAGTATGATTCAATGCACCTGTACTCATCATTCACAACTAACTAACAAGAATTGTTATATCAACTGATAGCAAGTTTGTGATAAGGAAGGACAGAAGAAGCAGTTCTGTTCCCTCTCCCATAGAAACACCATAATGCTATATAGTGATTGAAATACAGGACAAACAAAAGCAGATGAAATCCTAATGTCATAAATCCCATATCAGTTGGGACTTGGATAACTAGAGCCAAGTCTAAAACAGTAGCTTTGTTTTCCAGTACATCCTAATATTGTATTTGTGTACTGCTTCCCTTCACAGCCTTAAAGTTCACCTCATGTTGATCACAAGTACTTCTGATGAGATGGCAGTCTTTTAAACACCAGCTAAAGCTCTGTTGCTATTCAGTTGATGGGCAACCACACTAGAAATGTGTCTAAATGTTCTGGAGAAAACCTGAAAGTTTTATGTTGTCATTGTTGAAGTCAACTTTGATAGTGGACAGATACCTGCATGTAAATTAGGTAATTTTCATATGCTCATTGACTGGTCTATGTCAGTGCCGGCATAGTGATTCAGGTCAGCAGACCATGGCCTCAAGGAGGAAAACACTCTATTGGACTATTAGATTATATCCTCAATAGACCCTAGAATCCTACAGATATAAAGCCTTATGCATAAAATCATAGAATTATCTAGGTTGGAAAAGACCTTCAAGATCATTGAGTCCAACCATTAACCCTACTCTACATGTCCACTGCTATACCATGTCCCTAAGCACCATATCTACACAATTTTTAAACATGGCCAGGGATGTCAATCCAACCCACTCCCCTGTCTGTTCCAATGCTTGACAATCCTTTCAGTGAAAAAATTCTTATACCTCCCCTGGCACAACTTGAGGCTGTTTGCTTTTGTCCTGTCACTTGTTACTTGGGAGAAGATACCAACACCCACCTTTCTACAGCCTCCTTTCAGGTAGTGGTGGAGACCAATAAGGTCTCCCCCCAGCCTCCTTTTCTTCAGCTAAGTAGACCCAGTTGCCTCATCCACTCACGATAAAACTTTTTTTGCAGATTAGACTTCATTTTTCAGATTTGCAGATTTCCACTTCTGCACAGAGAAAATTAGTAGGGTGCATCCTAAGTGAATGGAGGGACATACACTTCCTGTTATTTCACTGTATTCTCGGTGGTAAAGGATAGACACATATCTTGAACTGGATTAGTTTCTTGTAGCACCTAAGTTGCATATAAGGGCCACAGAGACATTTGATTCCAGTAGTGTGGAACTCCATCTGCAGGTCTCAGAAGTGCTTATTTATTTTCAACACCGTTCAAGGGATGCAGGAAGCTACATTAGAGAAGTTCTAATGTAAGAATCATTTCTTCCAAATGATTACTGTGTGTTAGCCAAATATGATTTTTCAAACACTACGTGTTTTATATCACTGTGTGCACATGTGAGAATCCGTGTGTGTAACTTAGTACATTAGAGAAGCTCATATATTCTTTCTTCTCTTTTCTGTGGCCAGGCACTTGAAACCGGAAATGAACCAGTGCCTAAACTGAATAGACTAAACACCATCATATTATAGTATTAAACAGGAAATCCTGAAAGAAGGAACTCAAGTCTTTGGTTCATATGAGATGCTCAAGGTCCTTGTCTGGAAGGAAGTTCACAACTGTGGATCAACCTGCCAAGTCCCAGCACAAGCCATGTCAAGAATAAGAATATGCATATGAAAATAGGAAAATCTGTCTGGAAACTGACTGTTAGTCTGATTTTATGCTAAATTATGAGGAAAAGGGTAAGGCTAAGCCTCATCTTTCCATGAGCTTCAAATTTCTCTCTTTCTGATAGGAGAAATTCTATCTTTAGGATTCCGTTTCAGCATTTAATGTAGAGCTTCAAATTTCATGTGGGCATTGATGCCATCACAGAAATGAATCAGAAGAAAAATTATGCTTCTTCACTACTGTGTAGTTATGGTGACCCTTTGACAGATGTGTGTGGATAAATTGCAGGGAGATTATTTTATAATAACCCAAACTCTTTTGCCAGCCTAATCTTTCCCACTAGATCCTCACCCCTGTCTTGCAGCCAATAGTGAACTAATACAGATATTCCAGAAAAGAGTGCTGTTTCTTGTCATTGCAAAGTCAGGGTAGGCTGTAGGAAGTACAGCCTAAACAGGAGGTGAGTTTCATGAGTGTCCAAACTGATTTGCAAGGGAAAATGAAAAGTATTTCCAGAAGATTAGTTTGGGAAACTAGAGACACGGTGTGCATGATATAGACATTTTCAAAGAACTGGGAGAGATATTTCATAAATAAAGGAAGCTTCATTCTTGAGCAAACAGGACCATGTAGAATTTTTAAACTGCTGAACTGTTTTGTAAACAATGTGAGCACATTGAAGATATACTACAAATTGAATTAATATTTTTCCTTGTTTGTCATATTAACAAAGACACAGATTTAAATTTGCACCAGAAAACTTTACAGAAACTTGCAGAAACACAGTACAAAACCCAGAGGGAGTCAGAATCATTGTCTTATGTAATATAATGAAATACATTGGTAATGATTCAGAAGACATGATACAAGTCTGCACTGTCCATGCAGTTTCAATATATTTAAGAACAAAAAAAAAAAAAGCAAACAAAATAGTACTTCTCAGTAAGGATAATTTTACTGTTCCAGACATCACATGAGAATAATAGATCTGTAGAGATAATAATAACATTTTCATAACAGTGAGTGTAATCTCACTGCTATATTGTTGGAACTAAACTATAGTTTTCCGAACACAGTGATCTGCATGGATCATTTCTTCAAAATGACTACTGTGTGTTAGCCAAACAAGATTTTTCAGACTCTACGTGTTTCATATCTCTGCGTGCACATGCGAGAATCCATATGTGTAACTCAGTCAGATTTTTTACAATAGTCTCATCCGAAGAGAAAAGTCATTAACTAGTAAGGCAGCCACTACAGAACATCTTACAAACGAATGGGTATTGTTCTTTTTTGACTAACAGCTGCTTTAGTTTAAGTAGTTTGCTGTAGCTAAAAGCTCTGACAATCCAGATACTATTTGCTATCAAGGTTTATCTCAACCTGCTAAAGTCGAGATAAGGGGTTGCCAGTTTCCTGCTTCAAAGGAGAAAAGAGTAATTGGAACTATAAACTCTCCTATTCATCATTAAAATGCACATTTTTATAGGACCACAGAAAGCATCTGTATCTTTACTAAGACAAGGCATGCATTAGACAGATTTAAACTGAGACTGCTCAATACAGCAGATCACTTGTCTGACATTTACAGATGTTAATGTGTACACACTCATTTCAGAAGAGGAGAAAATAGCACATGCTTAATCAGAAGATTGTTTTACAGACTGAGGACTTCATCTTGCATATTTCTTTCCTTTAGCTGAAGCCAAACGCACTTAGGCCCTCACCAGAGTCATTCAGTACCTTCTCTGTCAGGCCCTATAACTTCTTTCAGTACAGCTTCTCTCACTTGTGCCTTGGCTTAAAGACAGTTTCATACAGCTAGATCCAAGACCTATGCAATCCTGAAGATGACTACAGACACTATACCTTGGCCAAATCTGGTAATTATCTAAGTGGAATCTACCTAGCAACTAAGTAGCCCAGGTTTGTGTAAGAGGTACGTAGTTCCTTATGGTCAATTTGATAGAATCTTCACTTTGATTTTAATAGATTGTAAGTTCATCAAAGATATAAACAGTTTCAAAGTGAGTTAAGCTTACTCCTACAGGCTGTCATTATCATCAGAATATATAAATTCCACAGTCTATAGTAAGGTTTTGCCAGAGAAAGAGAAAAAAAAAAACAACAAAATGAATAATTTTTGTTCATTTCTCTTGTGCTCAAGGATTCCTTCCTTGGAACACTGTAAATAAGATTGCCTGATAAAATGCCCATTAGTTTCCCAAGTACAAGATACTTTAGTGTTATCATAAAAGGGAGTTTGGTTAACAAATCACTAACAGGTGAATATATGGCACTTCTAAAAATTCTAGTTTTCTGACAAGTTTTTTTTACGTTCAGATGATGTCTCTGTATATTCTACAAATTACATATTTTACAAGATCTGTGAATAACTTCAATTCAGCAAAATTACTTGTTCCATGAGAATGAATGAACAAGAACCAGCTGCACAGATATTTTTAAGATTTCATGTATATATGTTTAGATAGGTTTTCTAAGGAAAGAGGAATCACAGAATGGTTGAGGATGGAAGGGACACTTGAAGGTCTTCTTGTCCAGCTCTCCCTCTCAAAGCAGGATCACCTACAGATGGTTGCCTAGGACCCTGTAGAGGTGACTTTTGAATATCTCCAAAGATAGAGACTCCACAATATGTCTGGGCAACCTGTTCCAGTGTTCAGGTACACTCACAATTCTATATTTTTTTCTTATCTTCAAATATAATTTACTGTATTTCAGTTTGTGCCTATTGTCTCTTGTCCTGTCACTGGATACCACTGGAAAGAGTCTAATTCCATCTTCTTTACACCCTCGCATTAGGTATGCATATTCACTTATAAGATACATATATTCTTATATCTTATCAGATACACCCTGATATTTATTTGCCCCAGGCTGAACATCCCCAACTCCATCAGCTTCTTGTCATATCTCAGATGATCCAAGACCTTAAACATGTTTGTGGCTCTGTAGCACAGGAGGCTGCTGTTCTGCTTTGCTGTGATGGTGCGTTGCTGGCTCATTGTCAAACCTCCACTGCTTAAGTATCCACCTGTCCATCATTCTCTAACAACTTTTGAATCTTCTGAACAAATTCATTTTAAAAGAAAGGTAGTAATTTACAGAAAAATTATATTTCAGCACACCCAAAGTACTGGACCACTTCTGCTTCTGTTCTTTGGTGGTGTAGATTTGTTGTTACCACATAAGAAGATATTTAAGATACATATTCAAACTCTCTTATTTCCTCTGTTAACAGAACAGCATCTTATTTATTGTAATTTCTCAGGCTATAGGCATACTATAGCTATACTTGACAAGTCGCTCAGATCTGCAATTCAATCGTGTATAAAAATGTACCCTAAAATTGGTAGACTCCTGGGGGATTTAAATACGATAATAAGAAAACTACTAATTTTTTTTCTGTGATGAATATTATTTCTTACACTAAATAACCTTAATGAGCCCAAAATGCAAAAGAAATGTGTATTTTTATACAATAGAATTCTGACAGCTTGCTATAAAATTTTCTGTGCACTTCTCTGTGTATAACTTCTTTACAAGTCCTTCTAGATAGCCATGTGATTAATTTTTTTAACACATGGTTTGTTAGCCTGTTAGCCCCTTTTATGACAAGAGTCTACTTTATTTAGTTTTCTTCCTTGTATCTTGTACATTAGTTGTCTGTGTGAATGTCGTTTGACTCCTTCTTTTTCTAAACATTCAAATTTGTTAGTTATTTACATACTCTGAGACCAAGCTTTATAACAGCCTTTGATGTTCTATCCTGAGCCTTAAAGATTTTAATTTTGAAAGATCATCTGAAAAGAGAGGTGCTTTCATTGTTCTGCAATTACTCTATACATGTACCAGGCCCTACCTGTGCCTGGCACTTCATACATCTAAGAGCATACAGAACACAGTTTGGAGTGGTTTGTTCAAGGATACTAAAGAAACTCAGTGCTGAAATTCCTCTCCTCAAAGAGCTGTTGCATGGTAGAACTAAATGAATTTTAAAACTCATTTTAAGATCTGGCAATATGGACAACATTGGCATATAATTTTCAGTGAGATGAAATATGCATGTGAAAGAAGAAAGAAAAAACCAAGATACTTACAGTCTAACCCATTTAGCAATCTGTCTCTAATTTTAATGATGTATTTGTCATTTTATTACTCACAAAATGTCATTTATATGAAACTGTCACTATGATATTAGAGAGGAACAGCTTGTATAAAACTGTAACATCTTTGCCAACTTTCAATGTTAGTTGCATCCTACCTCTTTAGAATTTCCCTTTTGCTTTCAATTCAGCTTGGATATATTACTTCATGCACCAAACTTTCGTACATAGCTGATGTGCAAAACGTGTGCATTTCACCTTCAGGTGCATACAGCAACTATTGTGTTTAGTTAATTCAATGATATAGAAATTATTCTGAAAATTATTGTATAAAAATAACCTGATATGAAATGGAAATTCTGCAGGATGCTGAACTATCTATCATAATTTTTAATATTAATATTGAATAGGTGGAGTTGTAATTACTTTCAAAGAGAAAAAAAACAAACTAGTCTTGATAGTACATTTCCTTTTCTCTTAAAAGTGCTTAGAATCATTATCTTTATGCATGGTAATCACTGAGGCTCGGGAAAGGTTGGGTTTTTTTGGTTTTTTTTTCATCTATTTATATCAGCAACTGTGATATACAGTTCATTAAAGTAAAACGAAAAAAAAAAAGGAGTATCAGAAGCTTTCTTCTTGATTTTGCAATTCTTCCCCTAAGTGGAAAAAAAGAATATTGCAATTATTTAGAAAGAAAGAACCAATATTATCACGGTACTGGGAAGGCCAGTGTTCCCTGAGCCAGGGGTGTCAGGGGCTCCCTGGGACAGAAGGGCAGGGCCTGGCTGCCAGGGCCTGTCCCTCACAGCCAGGGCAGGGCAGGCCCTCGACAGTCAGGGCAGGCCCAGCCCTGGGCATCAGACACCACCCTGAGAATGAGGACAGGCTGGTGCTGGGGTGGGCCAGCACAGGTGGAAATGGTGACCTACAGTCTCACTGGGGCAGGGACTGTTGGCCTTTGGGGCTGAAAGGGGGTTCTGGGCTGTGTGTAGGGCAGGGGGAGCCTCACATATGGGCAGGGACATTAGGGCCCCTGCATGCACTTAGGGTCTCAACATTGGAAGAATAAGTGACTCTTGGCAAGCTAAAGACAGAGACAAGAACTGAATATAACTCTAGTAAATTACAGTTTCATGATCTGTATTGCCATTTAAAAAAAAAAAAAAAGTTTATTGGTATAAAGAATTGATACATACATCGATTGCAAGGGATTATTTAAGAATTTATTCTTCCTCTAGGGAGGAGCATGTCCTTAAGTTCTTCCATGTGAATCCTCACTTGTCATGAACATTTGTTTTTAATCCACAAATCTTCCATGCTAATGTCAAAGCAATTGCCATGTTTGAGGAGCTGTGGAATTGAGGTTCACTAAATGACTTAGCATAATTTCTTGAATACAATTCAGTTGTTTTGATTAAATAATTCATGTGACTTAGGTATTTGTAGTGCACTTTTCAAGTTTTTTTTAACCTTCAGAATGACTTCTGAGGATGGACCAGAGTTTAATTTAAACAAAAGTTTGGAAAGCCAAGATATGGGGCTTTTGCACGTATTCTTTTATTCTATGATTTAATCATAATGGGGTTTTGACCCTGCCACATGTGAATGTTTTGGGCTTCATTCTGATCTTAGATGAAGCACGTATCAGATATAGTTATCATCATGTAATAAATATATCTCTATATTCTATCAAATGAATGTCAGGCCTGGTATACAATCTGTCATTTGTAATTCTGAATCCTAAGAGATGTGTCTAGACAAGTAATATAGATGCTGCAGAGATAAACACTCTAAATTCAGCTCCAGAGCACAGGTCAGTTATAGGTGCTCCCCACAGACTCTGAAGTAATTGGACTGAATGCCGTTAAGATGCAGCCATATTAAAATGTACTCTGCATTACCATTCTTAACTACACAGAAATACAACAAGGTGTCTGGATGCATTTCTGAGTGATCTGCTCTAGTTTTGTCCTGCTCTGGCAGGGGGGTTGGACTCGAAGATCTTCAGAGGTCCCTTCCAACCCCTAACATTCTGTGATTCTGTGTGAAACTACACCTTGACACAACATCTGTTTTCACAGGAGTTACACAAACTGTGGTTAGAGCAGAAGTAAATTTGAATCTGTTCTCTCCTATATAGTTGCAGTTGATGAGCCTCTGAATGCTATTTTAAGATGTTTTTTAAAAAGCAAAGAGGAATGGAAGGGAGTCATTAACATATTAATGTCAATTTTGGAAGTCTTTTTTATGTTTATGGTGTTTCTGGCTTACATACTGTATAAACAACTCCCATTCCCAATTAGAATCCTTACCCACATTCAGCCAAAATCACAAAGCTTTATAAACTCACTGGATTATTTCTGTCTTCAAAGGAAGGCACTTGTCACTGGTACTTAAGTATATGCTTGAAGTTAAACATATGTTTAATTATGGTCCCAAATGAGGACCTAAGTGAATTTTACAGCAGAATCTATTCAAGTTCATATCATGGTGCTAAACATGTCAGAAGTAGCAGTCTATATATTCTGAATTAATTTCTAGAGGTGCATTCAATAAATTGAAAAAAATGTCACAAAGTCTATGCATAAGATTCTTTCTCAGCATTTTGAACATTATGACAGAATTTGAAAAGCATAAAAAAACCACAGCATGATGATAACATGTGGAGATTCATTTCTTGTTACAAGTGTGATAGTTCCTGATGTGGAATTTTTAAATTGGACAAAACCTAATTTGTTAGTTATGTAGTTCAGCTATCTTGCACACTATAAACTGACTGCTTTCTCTCATGCAACTTTCCCCAAAACAGTTATGTTAAGATTCACATCAAAGATATCCTGTTAGGACAAATATCCACTTTTGATTCTTGCCCTCTTCCTGATATCAAAGCTTTACCCACCTAGCAGCCTCTAGGAAACAAATCTCTTTTTTTAGTAATTTTTTTATTTTTTATTTTCATGGTTTGACAGATGGCACTCCATCTACCCAGACAGAAGAATTAGTCAAATGAAATATCTTTGACCAGATTTGCCAGCAGTGCAAAACTGCTGCAAATATAGCAATTGGAGAAGCTTATGGCAGCTCTCTGCCATCAGAGCAATGCAGCAAAGACAATATCCATCTCTGAGCCTGCTCTTGGAATATTTCAGATTATTTTTATTCTTCACATCATCCCGTAACCATTTCTGACAGAGATCCTAACTATAGAGATCACATTTAGTATCACATCGGCAGTAGCCCCTGTCCTGTATGATTCAACTGACCTAGCATCTATTACAATAAATCCTAAGTAAGGTAATGGAATCTCCTGTAATCATATCCATTCTAGTTCATATTATTTATTTCAATGGAACAAAAATTAATTATGGAGGGAAAACCAAGCCTCTCACCTCTCAATGGGCTGTCCATCCTTGCAGCTGCAGTTTTGTGCTAGTTTACAGGCATGCAATCTCTATTGTGCAAATATCATCTATGAAAAGATAGTTCTCAGTAAGGTGAAGTACTGGACTTAAAGATCTTTTTAGCCTCTCTATGAAACATTTTCCTTTTCTAAAAGTTGATATTTTACTTGTTTTGAATGTAAGACAAAATATTAGGAAAGGCCTGGAGGGAAGTCTAGCACACAAGTGACTAGTAAGAGTCGAATCTCCCTCTAGTATTGGAGGAAAACATGTTTTGGTTTCTTTCTTCTAAGTCAAGTAAACAGATAAATATATTTCCCCTGGCTTCCATTACAGCAAGTTGGCAGTTACAGAAAAATCCTTTCAGTTTTGATTTCCTGTCAGCTTTACTAACAAATGACCGTGAAGCACAGTATTCTCTTGGTGTGTTTTTTATAGACTCTGTGCCTTAAAAGGAGCATTTCTGAATGAAATAGCTATATATTCTCACTTGGAGGGCTTGGTTTGTTTTCTGTATGCAGTATATTTTCCCTTTCAATGAATGTGTGAAATTCGGAAAACAATACGAAGGGTTGGCCTGTAAGATAACATTTTAAAAAACCCAAGCACTTCTCTTGCCTTGATTTTCATCTTCCTAGCTAGAGTCAAAGACTGACTAAATTCAGATACAGACATAAACTGTTTCAGGCCGCTTTTTAAATTTGCCCATAGCAGGCAGAAAAATGAAACCAAACCAATCCAATCCAGCACCACGTGCAAAGGACTGATCTCAAGGACATCAGTGGTGGCATACTGCTGAGTGTTTTCAGCAGAACTTGCTGAAATTTCTCCCTTGAAGTTGAATTCCTTCTCATAGGACGATCTTGCAAAGAAAGAGACCTGACAACAATAGGGGTCATGAGTTCTGGTCAGAAGCTGTGTGGTTCTTAAGCTCCTCACTGGCCACTCCTATGGACTGAGGCCTAAAATTATTGCCCTGCTTTCTCATATTCCCTGAGGGTAGCCTCTAAATTTTTCATTTCTCTACGGAACTTCTCTATTTCAAGCCAGGCGTCCATTCACTTCTCATGTGCAGGCAATAGCTCACCTTGAAGACCGATCAAAAGCCTACTGTATGAGAAACAGTTTTTTGTAACAGTTTTTCTCTTTTCCAAATTGAGTTTTCTTCTTCTGCTGTCTTACACATCTCAGAGCTCTGTCTTTACAGGCGTGGTCTCTGGAAAAAGTAAGGCAAATGTAGTAGAAATGCCATTCCACTGAGTACATTCACTATGTTTTATTCTTTGAAACACATATGCCCAAGTAGCCCTTTGCTCTCTTTTTTTTGCAGAAGGAAAATGTCCTGCAGTGAAGTGCTCAGTACTGTTGCTGAATCTGCTCTGAGAGACGTAGGTAGCAGTGTGGGCTGTGGGGGGAGAAGAGAAACAAAGTGACTTCATCGGTTCTGTTCTTACAGAGAAGATAATGAGGAAAGCACTTTACAGAGAAAGTTAAGTGTCTTCAGACAGTTAGGAGGCCAAGAAAACTTCCAAAAGAGGAGTGAAGAGAAGAACATTTCAAAAAGCTGTCCTTAGTAGGCCATAAATCTTATCCGGCAGACAGTACAAACACATCACTTGCACCAGCTATGCTCTTCCCTGCTTATTTTCTTCCTGTCAGCATTAAAACAGAATAATGAAGTACCAACCAACCAAACAAGACAAACAAGAAAATAAACAAGAAAGTCCAGTATAGAACAATCAGAGTCCCTGTCTGTCAGCAGTGTTGAGGAGTCTGTTGGATCACACTGTGCTGCAGCTTGTGCAAACACCACTGTCTCACCATGTCTTATCCAAGAAAGGAATTCACAAACTCTTAAGTGTCTGACCATTCAGCGGAATATAGGAATGCCAAGACTATATTTAAATATTTAAAAGGAAAGCATATCCAAAACTTCTGGTTTATACTCAAGTTAGGTGTCTTCATGTAAGTTTTGGCTGCCCAGGCTCACATCAGTTTCACAGATTCCTTCTTGCATTTAGTTAGAAATTGCTTTAATGGTAAAGGGTATTTTACACTCCTGAAGAATTTGTCAGGGAAATGGGAAGAAAAGCCCATCCTCCCAAGTGTGGAGTCGGAAAGATAGCAAACTCTGCTGCCAATTTTGAAAGGGAATGCACAATCCATACCCAAATGGGCAGGGAAATACCTCTTCGGAGGAAGCTGCACAGAGCAGAAGCCTGGGGAGGGAAGCAAGCATGCTGGAGGAAAAACAAACGGATTTCAGATGGAAACCAGCCTGGCCTCTGTCAAGCATACCAATAAAACTGACATGTTCCTGCAGACTGAGTTGATAAGATGGGAAAAAGTACTGATAAGAAAATTTATTAGCATTAATGCAAAGGCTAGCTAAAGAAAACTGATATTTTTTTTTATTTTTTTGTCCCGGCATTTGTATAAGCCAGACAGGAAGGTAAGGCTAAATAAAAAAACTTCAGTAGAAAGTTAAAGGCATTAATGTTCAAGGATTAATGTTAGGGAGTTACATTAACTAAAAAGCTATGTAACACTAAGTGGCAACGGGGGGGGATTAAAGAACAGTGTGCTTACAAATACAGCCTGGCATCTCTGCTAAGATAAAGTGAGAAGTCAGCCTGGAAAACCCATATAGAACTTTAGAAGAGACTCCTAACCAAATTAACTAGGATAACATCCCAGAAAGAGCTCCAGTAAGGAAGCAGGTTTCTACAGGGAAAATACTTGCTTTTAAAACAGATTTAGCACTCAGACCAGCATCTGGTGATACCTAACAAAGTTAAAGTGGAACACAAGGAAAAAAGCATCCAGAAGGGTGTCTCTGAAGGCCTATGCACAATTTCAGTTAGCACTGTGGATGCAAATGGTTAGTATTGATACCCTAGAGGATTTGAGCATTTTAAGAGCCAAGGCTGAGATTTTCTTGCCTAATTTTTAAGGTCTCCGCATGTAGACTATAGTTACACTGATTGGTCCAAACCAGTACACAGATGGCTAAACACTAAACAGTTCTATTTGCTTACAGGACAATAAATACTGATGCCAGAGCTGCTACATTTCTTCAGACAGAATCAATACATGTGTATACACATACACGAACATGCAACACACACAGACATATGTCAAAATGCTATCATTGAAGAACTCATTGGATTAGTTTGGATGCAGCTAATCATGCAAGAGCATGGACAAAGGAACTGAGGCACATAAATTTTTTTCTCATTGAGCTTGCACTACAGAGGTTTGCCATCACAAGCATGCAAATTCAGCATGTGAAAAATTCTTACTCCAGGATGTCACTTCTAATGTTCCCCTTGTTATTCTTGGTTATTAGGCAAAGTGAGATAAGAGCTCCTGGTGGGAAGACCTGCCATTACTAAGGCACTTCAGTTCGCACAGCACTGGGGGACAGGGAAAACACCATATTATAGCTCTTTTCCTGAAGGATCTACGTAGACCAAACAACTATGAATTAGTCAGCTAGATACCACTGTGAAGGCATCTGTGTGCATTTGTGTAGATGTGTTGTGAGCTTGTTTGTGTGTCCATGTGTAATTTGTGTGCTTTAGAGCTCAGTCACATCAAGCCTCTGGCTATGTATGGATGGTTTGATATAGAGGGCTGTGGAACACCTCCCCAGGGACAGTCAAGCCTTGGTGATGTGGGATGTATAGAAACCATCTAGCCCAGTAGCATATTCATTTCCCTGTGTTAATGGGGATGTTACTTGATCACAAGCCACTAACATGAATGTAGGCAGTTTATGGCTGGTATCTGAGTATTTCAGGACTGCAATGCATTTTCACCTCCTACAGGTATTCTTAGAAACATATTCTGAAATTGCTCAACAGGAAAAATTAAGGCTATGTGGGGACTTTACCAACAGAAATACAGACTTCAAAGAATTACAGAATCAGGCAACAACTGATAATTAGCTGCCTCATGAGGATGCACAGCAATGGTAAGCAGAGGTTTTCAAGTGAATGTTTAATGCAAAGCTTCCACAACTTACACTGCTGTGAACAGTAAATTTTCTGAGCTTTCATTTAATTAAAAAAAAAGAAAAAATAATAATAAAAAAAGGAAGAATAGAAGAAACTATATGATGGCAGTTTTGTAACTGCTATGTGAAGTTATAGTACTGTTAAACACAAGGCTGAACAGCAGATGGCATATTTACACCCAGACCCTGAAACTATTGTTGACATGGTTTGTAATAGCAGTGTTGATGTAAATGCATATTTGCTGTCTGTGTATCATGTTGACATTAATCCTCAAGGGAAAACCATCTGGAAAGTGTTCAGTTAGTATAATCTGAACTGAATTAGAATATTATAAGCTTGCTTATTACTCAAGGTAAAACTTCTCTCAAGTGGAGAGAAGGACTATATCCTTGTTCATGTTTTACATTAGCCTCATCTAAGCCCATGGATGTCTCTAATGCCTTATTCCCTGCTCTATCTTTAATCAATTGCTGTCACTTTCAATCTCATGTTTGTTTTTTTGTTTGTTTTGTTTGTTTGTTTTGTTTTCCTCACAGTAGAATATATAAAATAACCCCATTGAGGACAACACTAGCTTAAACAGACAAAACTTGAGATATCTCAAGAAAATGACACCATCTCTTGGGCTCTGAAGTGGCCCAGATTTTTGCTCTAGTGGAGACTTCTTCCTAAGGAATTTATTATTATATGTATAAAAACTCCATTGATAGTAACTGCATGCATCACAGATTTGAAGTTGTTATTACTATTCTTTTAATGAAAAATATTTGAATAGCAAGAAAATCAGCTAATCCTTATATTCCATTAGACTCTGACTGAGCAAAGTTGATAGTCTGCCAGACATCTTTGATGCCCAGGTTTGAAGTAAAACACTTTTCTCCTCTATGACTCTATTGACTAAGTCAGGATCTGAAACAGTCCCATGACAAGATCCAAGGGGTTCAGAAGGAAGATTAGGTCCTACCCATTAAGCCTAGACGGAGTTTTGGCAGCAATTTCAATACACGTGGGATCAGGTCTTCAGACACAGAAGCACAACTTGCATTACATCTTCTGTGACAATATGGAGAAGTCATTGCACCTTCCCACATGTTCTGAACCAAAGTGAAACAGCTGTAGGAAAGCTAAGGCTATTAAGCTATTCAGTGGCAACTCTTCATGCTGAATATCCTACATTATAAAAACTGAGACAACATAAAAAAAAATTTAGCTGTTCATTTTAGGGCTTACTTTGGTATTAACCTTTTTATGGTTTGCCTTTCTCCTCCCATCTGTTTTCTTTCCTATTTATTGCACGTGGTTTTTATTGGGACATAGCTCTCCAGAAATCGCTGCTTTTGAAAGCACAGTAGATACACAACTGAACTCTACTAAATGGCCTTCTCTGTTTACACGAGGCTTGTTAAATAACAAAGAGCAAAAAAGCAAGTACTGGACATTGATGTGGGTTTTCATCATTTATCATCTGGAGATTATAGTGTTCTTGCAACTACAAAAGATAAAACCATTACAGAATGTACTATAAAGGCAATATGCTTTCATAGATCTTTGCTGTGCAAATTGCTGTACAAGCAGTTAATTTTCATGGTTCCCAGGAGGCAGACAGGCCACCTGAACATCCCTAACACTTTGAATGTAAAACTATAGCATGATATGGGTTTGATATATGGATTATTTCTAAATTTTTATAACTTTGGGAGCATTCATGTATGGTTAAAGTTATTGGCAAGCTCCCCGTTGATTTCAGGAGTTCCTGACAAAATCCACTGATTTTATAAATCAATTAGAAATCCCGTTTTTGAACTATAAACACAAAGTGGTGCTTACCATGGAAAATTCAGAACTAGATTTCAAACACTCTGCACGTGAGTTTATTTGAAGAATGATTCACTGCTGATACAGTTTTTAGTGAAGATATGTGTAAATCATCAAAATTGCAGTGTAACCAGAAATGCTTAGAATTTGAAGTTTTGGCTGGGTAATGAAAAAGAAGTAATCAACTTACTGTCCCTTATTTGAACTTACCAAACCAGAATGCTACGATGCTATAGGACCTTGACAGTACTCGGCTAGAAAGAAGGTCTAATATAGTGGGGCTAGTAAGGATGTTTCTTGTTTTCTTTTTTGCTAACTGTTGCTGTTGGCTGATTTTGACACTAACTGGAGTAGCAGCAGAATTAATGGTTGTGCAAGTTATTGGTCTCCTTTGCATCATCTTTTGCACCATCAGCAATACTAAGCAAAACAGGGATAGGAGGCCTTTCCTGAAGTGTAAATTATATTAAAAGAAATACTTAAAATTGCAAAACTCTCATACTAAAATTGTAAGGAACTACAAACTTTTTGGCAAATATACATGTTTAGGTGAGGCACATCCTTTGCACTGCAAATATACCTTCTTTGTAATATGCTTAGGGCATTCTCAGTACAGAATTGCATCAGGAAGCTCTTAGGAAGACTCAGCAGAATCACAGCATGGATTTGGCTATATCTTTCATTTTATGTGCAATTATGCCACTGGACATATGCAGATCTTTACAGTACCAGTCCTCTTTACTCAGCACACAAAAATCCCTCGCTGAAATTAGAATTACAAGACTAGCAGTGGGGTTTCAAAGCTGCTTTTAAATAAGAAATATAATGCTAATTAAGTTGTTGTTTTTTATAAAATACTTTATTAAGAATAATAAGAGTAAACAAGGTTACAAAAATACCAACTTTATTAACTAATGAAGATGCCGTTAATTACAGAAGATTTGTAATACAAGTTATAACCACAGTGTTCCCTTTTCATTAAGCATTCAGTTAGTTGTATTTAATGGGAGCATTATTTTTCCCACTTAAATATGAAAAAATATTCTTATCATATACTGAATTCCTCAGGCAGATCCCTGAAGGTAGATCTCATGCAGGGAAATGCCATACATAAATGCCCAGGAGTATGTTTAAAAAGGAACATTTTAAAATTTTAGGGTGAAAAATGATGTTAGTTCCTGCCAGCAGCCCCAACATTCATGAAACAATAATATACCAGTGCACATGAGGAAGGGGTCAACTAGTTTACAACCAGCCTTCCAGAAGGATGACAATAAAGCCTCACTTGCTGTTGAAGTTGCCGTGGAGTTGAGAATCTGTGTGCTTTTCAGTGTACAAGGATTCATGTGGTTCAGTGCACGGCCATAAGGAAAAGCACTGAGTAACTTTCAGACCCTGCTCTTTTGACAATCACATTCACTGATTTCAAGGGACATTTTGCCTGAGTAGATTTTGACCCTCAGAGATATATTTGGACCCTCATCTGAAAAGCTCTAACTCAAGTGAGTATCTCTGTCAAGTACATCAGCATTACCTGCAGCAAGGGTTTGCAGGATTTTAATCTTTAAACTAGAGAAGATGATTTGAGCAGTAGCAGCAAAAATCTAGACCAGTACATTCCCAATGAGAGCTACAGTTTCTCTGAGGGTCATGAGGTTTATAAGAGAAAAAGAGATAGGGAAAAAAAGCTTTTAAAATAGAGCAGTGTTTTCATTAATGAAAGGAAGAAGCGTCAACCAGTTCCAATGCCCAGAGAAAATCAGTAATTAAGTCAAACTAACTTCAGTAACATGAAATCAGCTCTCAGATTTTAATTCCAAAATTTTATGTCCAGTTGTCACACTTTTCAGAGACCAAAGATTAGTTACAGCAAGGAGAATGAAGATGAAATTCAATCAAGTTTAAGAACATCCTTACATAAGTATTTAAGTTCTGTACCCTTTAATTCTAATATGAACAAAATCAAAGTCCAGATCCCACTGAAGTTAGTAAGAGGCTTTCCAGCAATCTAGATGGGCACTAGATAAGGTTTCCTTGTTATTACAGAGATAAAAATACTAGAACAGTGAAAAAATATCTATAGTGTATTTTCTTAAGAGAATCCTGTAGTTATAACAGTTGCCTGGTACGGTACCATTGGTACCAACAAGAAATATTCACAGGAATAAATGAAGTACAAATTCATTACCACATATCATTATTCTTCTCTTCTCTTGCTCTTCAGAGTCTCATGTGCCCTCCATACTGAATAGGGAGAGCAGGAGCACCTGGTAAGCAAGTGCATACAAACGTGTTAAGTTCTGGACCATCAACTCTGCACCTTTTATTTTACTGAGGCACTGCCCAGAACAAACAGGTAAAAATCCTTACACATTGTCTAACAAAAAACAGTATTTTTATCTTATATATATATGTGTATATATATATATATATAAAAATCACAGTCTTCTGCACAGCAGAAGCTTATAACTAAAATATTTTAGGATTCAATTTTTTTGGATAGACATAACAAAATGCCTGCAAATATCATACAGTGAGCACAGAACATTTCTTAGAATACAAAGAGTGAACATGGAATTATGTATTTTACCCACATTCTACTTTTAACTGAAAACAAAACTCACTTGGAGGTTTATAAAAGTCTCTCTTAAAAAGTTAATCCTTTCAATAAGATACGGTCAGTATATAATCAGTAAGAATACACTCTTCACATACATGGCAATTATTAACTGTAAATACAACAGGCTAAATCCTGACCTCTTTATGCCTAGTAAGTAAGAGAGCCCAAAAGGAGCATACAGCCTTCAGAGGCAGCCAGGATAGACTGAAAGAGTCTATCTGTGTAGCATTGACATCCTCAGATCCACTATACAGAGAAGTCGCATCTTGTCCAAAGAGACTATTTACATCAGGAGGAATCTCAGAAGCTCTGCTTGCTGAAAGACTTCTTCCTATGCACCAGTAGAATCTGCTGGATGCTTGACACAATCTCAGCAAGCCAAGCTATTTAAGCATGGCCTGAAACTCATCCCAGTTCACCAGGAGATGTAAGCATATTTGAGTCCCACTGAAGTCAAAGTGCACTGCTGAAGAAAATAATTTGGTGAGTCAACATGAGGGCTGCCTGCCAAGACAGCTCCACTGAAGTGGTTAATTTCAGCCAGGCAGAATTCAACCCTGTGTCTTCTGAACCTACACCATGATGTCAGCTTAGAGGCTATGTAGTTAGATATGATAGACATACCATAAAATTTGGTACTGGAAACATTTACAATTACATAGTCACAAGTGAAGTAACAGTGCAGTTACATATACAATTATATATACAGTAGCAAAACTAATAATTGGATATATGATGTATCAGTTTTCCAGAAATTACAGGGTAATTTGTGCCACCTATAACAACATATTTGTATAATACTTCCAGCTGTACAACTAAATGCCTAAAAGAGAACAAGCATTTTTCATACATGCTAGTTATTTGTTCCCTTTTCCCATCAACATAAAGGATAATGACAGTTCTACATACAGGCAGGAAACACAAACTACTAAACTATTGGTGATATTTTCCATATTACATACAAGATCATATCAGTCTCTGTAATAATTCTATTACCCTGAAAGGAATTATACAAAGGATATAATTTTGTCCAAATCTAGGTAAGTTTTTATTAAAGATCTTAAATCTCTAGAAGACTATTACTGTATAACTTACTTTTCCCAGTATTAAGTCTCTCAGACAGGTGCCAGATTCAACTATTCTCTTTCCTGCTGTAAATACAGAGTTACTTTCAGGAACTAACTAGAATCAACAGATTTTTTTAACACTCGTTGGTTGAGAAAGATTTGGGGAAATTTTTAATGGCAAAGTCTACCAGTAGCTACTCAGGATTAATTTTTCAAACTGTATGAAAAACTGTCTGTAGCATTGTAAATTCACAGTTATTTCTGGGAGTAACTTTAAACAAATGATCAATAGTTTGCTAACCAATCCACTTCTATGTCTCTTCTCTCATCCAAAAGGGGTTTTGAGATGTGTTAGGGGACCACATACACAGTGAAAGAACCAGGTGCAGAAATAGACCCTATAAGCATTGTGTAAAAGGAAGTGATAATGATTTCTATGAGAACTCTGCTTATGGCAGACTTGCCAAAGTCCATCAATAATGAAAAGATTAATTTCTAAAGAGATTATTTTTTAATGAAATGTTGAAATCTTTGACCTCTCATAAGGCTGGGAGAGAAATATGATCACATATGCTCTCCCTGACAGATGCATATATCTCTCCGTAGGTCTTTTGTCATATATGAAGAGAAATATATGGCTCATAGAAAGAATGTGTTAAATAACACTATAATTTGTTTCTCCTTCTAAGATAATCTGAAGAGCAGCATAGAAGAGGTCATATGATCTATTTCTACAAAACCACGTATCATCCAGTAATAATTTCTTTGCAAAATTGTTTACCCATTCAAGTATCTTCAGGAGATATGTCACCATACTTGCATATACTGTAAATCGCTCCAACATTTTTAAAACAACACTGATAGACAAAAACACCAAAACCACCCATAAATATTAAAAGCTCAACAAACTTGACTATCAAGTAGTTAAAAAATTGTTGATCTTTACATTACACATTAATTGCATGCTGTCCAAAATTTTTCTTTGAATGGAAGTTGTTGAGTTTTTCAGGGTTTTCTATAGGTCATCATAATCTTGTGTATCCACCGGGAATAATATGAGACACGAACAAAAATACCAGGACGATTTCGAATGGCACATCCGCGGCCAGGAACAATGACTCCAACTACAATCTTCAGCCTGTTTTGTTCACAAACTAAGGGACCACCATAATCTCGCTAGGAAAAAATAAACAGAAAGAATGTCACTTCTCAAGGTGCTTCAAGACACAACTCCCACCTGTCCCCTACTGACTCGTTTATTTTGGGGATGATCTAGCTCAATAAACAAGCAATATAGTTAGTCTTGCCATTGGACAAAACCCAAATATTTTTGACAATCAGAACTTACGAGAACCAATGCTAAGGCTGGCCTTTGACCTTTGGTTGCTTCCCATGCAAATTAAACCCTGTGATCCATCTTTACATGAGTCTAGTGACATCAGACTACCAGATCTTACTCTCTTTTTTCAGTTACTTGTAAGCATATTATTTATTTATCTGCTAATTAACCAGATAAGCAGAAAATGAGTTGACTGATAAACATCTTTGTTATTATAACAGGCTCTGCATTGAAGATTACTGACAGAGCTAGGTTAATGTACTTCTGTCAATCATCTTGAAAGGTCCTAGGATGAGAATCTATGTGTATTAATAGGTGAAGGGGTGGATCTCAAATATAATAAAAGGTAATAAATTTGAGACATAACTTGTTAAAATGCTCTTTTTCATTACTCTGCGTGAATGAGACCTCTATGCACCAGTACATGCATTCAATGAAAATTTGGGGCTTGAACAGTTTTTACCCAGGCACTAACCTAGCAAACTAGCTGCAAATCTAGTCAGTAAATGTTCATATCAGATGTTGGGACATTGTTTCAAAAAATAAAAGCTGGCTATTAGAATTGTATGCTCTGTGGATCACTAGAGAAACAACAATGCTTGACCTTTATTTGGTTTGTTGGTTTTTTTTCTGTCTGACAGCAGATTAGTTCCCACATGAAAAATGAACTATGTCAGTACCATCAGAGTGGCTCATAAAACACTTTCAGGAGTGGGGTTTCACCTGCCAATCTGATTTTGTTTCTCTGCTGAGGATAATAGCTTCAAAGGGGAACTCAGGGACCAGGAAACCATGCAGTGATTAAGACTGATTGCTAATATTAATTCAGTCCATTTCTTCTTGCAGGGGAAAAGAAAGTGCAGGATCCCCAGCAGACTTCCATGCAGATGTTTCATTTATAAGCCTCGACATGTCTAAGAGCTCATTTATGATTAAATATTTTATTTTGAAGAAAGTACTTTGCAATAGTAAAATGATCCTGTAGACTATTAATAATAAATAGAAGAGGCCTCAGTCTGATGAAAATCTTATTTCCCCATGGTTTGGTAGCACCCACCCTTGGGTAGGGAAAATTTCACTACTTGGTTAACAGTAGTATTAGGAAAGCATCTATTCTACTCCAGATATTAAATGCATAATAATATACATGACTGCCCTCCTTCTAGACATCATCTCATCAGGCAGATTTTCCACACCAAAAATGGTATCTTCCTATAATAAATGATTTACAGCATTTCTCCTCATATCTTTTCTTCCATCATCAAAACTAGCTCCAAGCAAACGAACTGTATCAAACCAAACTTTTACTGAAGTTGTTGTCCTGCCCTCACTGATAAGTTGCTCAGGCTTGATTAAGGAGAGCAAATGCTCCAGCCTTCTGACTAATACTGAACCTCAATACATTTGTGGATCTCTCTCTTTCCTTTGACTTTATCAACCCTGCTGAACAGTGACTACTACTACTATTGTTGCTAGCACACAGCCCACTTTAGCCACTTTTATACAGAAGACAAATTTGTCACATTCTAGCGAAGTGTTTAGTCATAAGGGTATATTTAGCATTCATGTAAATCCTTTCCTGTTGTGTTGGTACAGTGAAACTGAAGCAAAGGAACTTCTTCCTGCTCTCTTGCAGAAAATACACAAATTATTTTCCAATGCAAATGATTAAAATATTTTTTTTTGCACACAAGTTTAATGCAGAGAGAATAATTACCAAAAAAAAACCCAAACCTGTAGCAAGTTATTTCTGCAAAATAAATATCCAGGCTGATGACTCCTAAGAATGTGTTAGGAAATGTAATGTTTACCTCACAAGGCCCAGCACCAATGGTTTCAGCCACAGCACAGATTTCTGATTCATTCACAATGATCTTCCCTTTGAGATATTGGTTGCATTTCTCATTTCCCAAAATAAACAGGTTTGCTACTCGGAGAAGTCCATCATAATTAATTACTAGGATCAAAAAGAGAATGAAAACTTTATTCTATTTTAGGGGATAGAAATAATTGAAGATGCAGTCTGGATAAAATTACTTATGTAACTTTGATTTTTGCACTTTCTCTGCAGTACTCACATTATTTTTACCATCCTCACTGTTACCATTCATTTGTCTTTTGGATTTTTTATATTTGCTACAAATGAGATTTGCAAGAAATATTTTTGGAACACATGTCTGTTCAGTTCTCTAAGAATGTCTGGAGAAGTTTTTTGTATTAAAAGAAAGGACTAGGTAACTCAGTTTACTCTATAGCTCACCACAAGCTTGCCCTGTCATAGAAATCAGAAAAAGCAAGCCTCAGAATGTTGTCATTCCCATCAGCAGAGTGAGGATTTTGCTCCTTGCCTTAAACACAAGTTAATGTGCAACAGTGCCTGCGATGGCCTAGGGAAGGACATGTGACTTGAAAAATACTGTAGCAGAGCAGAGTTTTTCTCAGACTCTGCTGGCTCAGCTACACTGAATGACTTTGTGCCTGCAAGGGCAGAGCCACAGCCTTGTGCAATCCCCATTCATCAGCGTGAAGGTCAGGAAGCAGGAGCCCTCTGGAGCTTACTCTTGTTCTACATGTCGAAAGACAAGTCTGTACAAGCTGCAAAGATAAATAAAGAGCCTGGACCTACCCATTCTCTGTACAGTCATCAAAAGAAAATGCCAATCTTGCCCTTCACTGACTTACTATCCCGTTTTCTTGAAAAAAATGGATGTAACATTTCTTCCTTTCCTGACTGAGCTGCTGTAAGGATTATAATAAGTAGTGCATAAAATATAGTACAGAGTCCTTGGATGACAGATGTTATGTATTTACTGTATTACATAACTCCACAATGTTGCAAATTCCTTATCAGTTCTCTTAAGCTAAGCTTTCCTCTGATGCTGTACCATACTCCAACCTGACTTCTCTGTCCCTCAGACAGCCATTCCCCCCCAAAGTGTGGCTAACATGGCCATGCTGGGAACATCAAAGGCAGTCATCTGGGAGAGGGCTGGTACAGATTGCTTGCCACCCACAAAGAAATGCAGAGTAATGGTTGCAAGGAAGAGAGCCTAAGAATACAATCTAGTTTCTGCTCTGCTTCCAGAACAGCATGAGTATGTTGCTGCTGCTAACTTAGGGTCGGTGGCAAAATGACATTTGAGCACAGTAATTATTGGAGTAATTATTGTCAACTGGCAGCTATTAACTTTATCATCAACACATAATTAGACAGATATAATATTTACCAGACTAAATAAATGTCTGTTCTCCCACATATTTGCATTTATTTCACACAAAAACTGTGTTTAATAAACACAAGTAAGGTTGCAAAGTCAAGTATTCAAAAGTTAGGAAATGCTAGACTTAAGGTTGCCTGTGCATCCTTGGTTCAGTGTTTATATATGTTAATTATGCCTTTGATTACATGATTCTGTACTAGTTTTTCCACGGGACAACCTGCCTTGGGATACAGAAAGAGACTGCTAAAGTAGATGAACTGGAATTTTTCAAAAAAGGGTTAGAACTCAGCAAAATGGTTCTGCAAGATTTTTTTAAACACATAGAACAATATTTTTCTCTAGTTCATTTTTTGAAATGTTTGAATCAATTTGCCTGTCACTGAAACAACAACAAAAATGAGCATGGACTAGTATATTTCATAGTAAATGATGTTAAATAAAATATTTACAAATTCAAATATTTACAAAATTAGCAAAAAAATTAAACTGCATTTTATAACAAAAAGTGTTGGACAACTGTGGCATCAGGTAATACCAGCAGCCTCACCTATAATGACAAGAGGAAGTAAGCTGTCAACGCATTCATTTAGTTTTTAAAAATAATTTCTTACATCCAGTGTATCCCCATCCATAAACACTGCAGCTGGTCTTCTCTGGAATGGTACATCCAGAAATGGGCAATCGGATTATTTCTACAAAATTTGTCAATATGGCAGGTCTGAAAAGAGAAAACAAATAATATATATAATGGATTTTACCTAATCTTCTAAAATGTATCTTCAAAATGACATTAATTTTATTACAGACCACAGCAACTAGAAACTGCCAATTCTTTTCCATCTTTGAAGAATAAGATAGATCCTTCTGCTGATTTTTTGTCCTACAGCTGTTAACTGTCAAAAGATTTCTTGAAATGCTGTCACCACTTTTATGCTATTTAACTTGGGTTTTCATCTTAAAAGTAATGATAGTATTTCATTTGAATATATAATTTTGTTAATATGGAGGAAGTTTGAAAGCTTATATATACACAAAGGTCCAAGTTACTATCTGATGCCTTTTCTATAAATTAGAACTATCGACTAGTCAATATTTAAAAAAACAAACCCAACAAAAAAACCTCCCAACAAACTTAAACTTGTCTATCAGGAAAGCAAAACAAACAAAAAACCCAACAAAACCATGAATTTTCAGAAGTAACATCTATTTTCTGCATATATCAAGTAAAATTTATGATTGGAAGTTTACCCTATAGAGACATCATCTGCAGTATCAGGGATAGTAGAGGACTGAATCTGAAAATCTTATTTATAAGTTCTTTATCATCTCATTCATCAGCTGAAAATCCTGGAATTCACAATAATAGCCGCTTACCTGCTAAGTTTCAGTAAAACCAAATCTGACCCTGTGGGGCCATATACCAACTGGGAGATATTCAGGACTTGTCTGTGTTTCTCCTCTCCCTTTCCTTTGATATTATGGACTCCAAGCCAGGCTTTGTAGTCTTTCAAATCTTTGTACCTAAATGAGGAGGCAAATTAACTTAGGATTTTGCTGAGTGTATAATAAAAAACTCAAAAAACTCTACTTAATATGATTATGCTAGAAGATCTTAGCTAATACTCTTCACCAGAAACTGGTTTATGCTGCCAACTTCTATTCCAAAATCAACATGCTCAGATTTAAGTTTTTGATCTGAAGCCACTGCATTATTTTATCTTTAACTGTTACTAAAACATAATATTTTTTTCTTAATAGTTTCCAAACATTTAGATTGTGGACAGTATGAACCTTTGAACTTTTTGAGATTTGCCCAAGTTTTCTATTTTATTCTGTCCAGTTAAGTAGAAGCATGAGATTAATTACATAATAAAGCAATTGTCTAACAATTACAGTTGGAAAACATATTTATACTTCTATGTAAAATAACCAGACCTCTTTGAGATTAACAACAACAGAAAATACCAAGGTCCCACAGGACTTTTATATCAGAAAAGCAGTGTTAAAGCCAAACAGGAGGGAAAATTGCTGCATTTAAATGGTTGTGCTGATTAATTCTGGAAAATAAATGGATTTCAATATTGCAAAGCTAAAGACTACTGTACCGAGAGGGGAAACATTGCCTTGCTGTTAGAACCCACTCTTCCTTTACCAAAGTACCTCCACAGATATGCTTATTCCTGGGTGGAAAAGAAAAAAAAAAAAAAAAAAAAAAAAGGAAAAATAATAATACGATTAGTTTCAACCTAGTCAAAAAGCTTAAAGAGTACTTTTGCTCTGCATGCATTTTTGCTGATGAAAGGTGGCTGAGTGACAGTCTGTGAAAACGTCTCTGTCCTTTTCCTCTGCAATTTCAACACTTATAATAACATGACTTTGCAGAGGATTACTCCAATATGTAGAAACCATGAGGAAAGACAAATCCAGTTAGTCTGCTCATTTAGTGGTTTCAAAGCTGAATTTATAATAAGAGACCTAATTTATTTTTATTTATTTATTTATTTTAAAAAGCAAGTTAATTCTTGGTAAATATGAACTGGACTGAAACATTCAAGCAAGTCCCCAAACTGCCACCAGATGTAAACAACATTTGGTCATTATTCATGTAGGTATTATTGAAAGCATTGACCTCAAGGTGGAAAGTTCCTATTTGATTACAAGTCCTATGAGAATTCTGTCCTCACATAGTTCAGTTGGAAACAATCTGCAGTGTATGACATCCTATATGCGTTTATAGAAAACCCGCAGCATAATATATCAAGTAAAATTAAAGCAATTAAACATGACAGTTCTTTCAAAAGTAAAGACAATTGTGGAATGTAGATTAATTAGTTTCCTTCTTTGTGCCTCCAAAATCACATTTATTTTCTCCAGCTCTTTGGAAAATGAATCAGAATTGTCAGCAATTTGGGAAAAGACTAAAATCTCACAATTTATAAATTCAAATCATACAAATGTTCAAGGCTTTGCAAAGAACTGCTGGAAGGAGCCCAGACTCTATATGGAGTTCAAAGACAGCAGAATAACACAGATGCTTGCCTCATTTTTATTTTTTTTTTTAATTGTATTTTGATTGAGGAACATAATATCTGGTTGAAAGGGCTGGATTCCTTTTAAAATATAGATTCTGCCCAGTTTTACTATAAAAATGTCACATTCAGGAATTTAATGTGTTCTTCCGTGTTATGTTTGCATCACTAATTATCAAAGGCAATTTACAAGATTCCATCATCTGCCTTAGAAGACTGACTAGTATGGGAGGGATAAACTTCTTATTTAAATGTGGGACAAATCCAGAGCTAATTTAATGAAATAGATGAAATTAATCCAAATATTCGTAAATATACCTGATAACAGAATCTGGATTCAATATATAAGAGAATATGTCATTGATTAATTTAACATTTAGAGGTGGGCCTTTGTTGCCAAGTATGAATACAAGCTTCTAAGTATCACTAAGCCTTTACCATTCAGACATGGCAATTCCATTTTAAGGTGTACAGTTAGTTTTTTGCAGAAAGTCCTGAAGTCATTAAGATTTTGTTTCAGACAACGTTCTGTTTCCTTCCTTGGTAACAATACAAAAGAAAATTACATTATTATGCCCACATGTAATACTTTAAAATATATCTTGCTGCTGAAGTATTCCAGGAATCCTTATTTTCATGAAAGTATATGCAACCATTTTTTTATTATTTATTTTTAATCTTTTCTATTACTCCATTTTTCATTTAAGACCTATTTTTTAATTTGATTGTAAACGAGATGACAAATTATAAGCTAATAGAATTAAGCTGTACTTTAATCGGTACCAGCAGACAAAAAAGACTTTTTTTTTTTTAGCTTTTTTTTCCCATGGAAGATATAGGGCTGTTGAATAATATATATCTCCTGTTATACATTAATGATTTACACTTCCAGCTAATGAATTACAAACCAGAGTAATGAATGTAGAAAACAGTAATTCTGTGTTCTGGCTCTTAGATAGTAGCAAAGTAAAGTTTGCGATAATGTAATACACATTTCCAGCTGTACATGTTAGGGTCTTGTTTTATGGAATGAAAAGGGTTTCCTTATAGCTCCTACTAATTTTTTTTTAATACAGATTACATTTTAATTGCATGTAATGATATAAGCAGAAAACTAAATTTGATGTGGGTATAAATCCTGAACCCAGCACTTTACAACTGAATGCACTGCTATTAAAGTGAAAATATCGATATGAAACTCAATTTTTTGTAACAGTCTCTAAAATAAACAGTTTAATGCTGGATGCTAAGCCAAGGTAATAAAAGGTCTGCAGTATCTAAACAAAAGAGCAGAACACTATGAATGCTTTTCAAGTTCATGTGTGTAAGTTACTGATAATGAATATATAAATATTTCACTGATAGAGTGAATACTACGGAATTACATGATGTTTCAGGAAAGCTGATTTTCTGCTTCTAAAGAATTTAACTGAAATATAGAAGAATTCTTGTTATGATCGACTTTTTCGACAGTTCCAAAACAAATATGCTAGTATACATGTTGTCTTTCTACTTAAAGTGATAGTTACCTGTACGTCAAACTAACCACCCATCCTTCGTTAGTTTGTGTTGGGATTCCATTTACAACTCTCAAATGTTTTGTTGAGGCACAAGGAATGACAGTATCTGAAAGCAGGTCCAGAGATCATATTTTACTAAAAACAGTGGTAGGAAACCTGTACGGTTGCACATAAGCATCACAGTAAGGTCAATATTTTTACAGATTAACTTTCCTATACTATAAATACATTTCTAAAGCATCAAAACTATTTCAGTGAATTTAGGTGAGTCTAAATGTAAAACCTCATAGGGAATATAAAATACATAGATTTAAATAGATTTTTTTTTTTGAGATTCAGATAGTTACAAAGCAAACATTGAAAATCATTATCATAGCTCACCACTGGCAAGACAGGACAGTGAGAATAGATAAAGGAGCATCATAAAGCTATTCTACATTTTCCTCTTGTAAAAAAAATTTCCCCAAGCTGTATGGCTTTTTGTATCTTTGACTGATCTTGCTTTTGTTTCACAATTGGAAAGAGCAAGCTGGTCTTAGAGGATACAATACAGTCACTGCATGATACATCTGCAAACTTACCATCCAAACTGGTTGTCGTAGGAGTTGTATCACCTTCACCTAGACAGACACATCAGATAGCGACAAAGCAAAGTTAAAATAAATCTAAAAATTGAATTGAGTAAAAAAAAAACCAGCAAATGGCATATTTTTAATTTTAATAGTTCACAAAGTTTTAAACTTCAGTGATTTCTTTAATACTCTGCAAAAGCACAATTTTGTAAGAATTCACAGGAAGGCCGAATTTCATTCCAATAGAATGAAACAAGAATTAAACAATTTGCAACAGGAGTTTCAAGCATTCTTCTTCTTGACCGAATCCTGAATACATCAGGCTATATACCATGTTCAATTTACATGTTTCTTTCAAACAAGCAAGTGCTGAAATACTAAGTTGTGACTTTTCAATAAGCTTTCAGGAACGTAGAAGTCATGTGACTAAATCCAAATCAGATTTAATTAAAAACTTTAATTTCCTTAAAAACCTTGGAAAATCTAGAGGTCCTTTTATGTTGCTATCTGTGTAACTTATCAACATGTGTTGTCCAAAATCTAGTTTGGTTCTTCTGTCAAGGACAAGTGAAAATACAATTACAAGAAGGTTGCTTAAACCTTTTGCCTCCAGTGAAGTCTGCAGAGTGACCCAGCATTATGAGTTAGAGGTGCAGGTGTAGCTAGGGAAAATTTGTACAAACAAAATTTAAACAGTCTTATCCAACTAGGTTTCCACCATTAAGAACATATATATTAATGTATACAGATATACACATAGCTAAAGTTCCTTGTATATGTATACACATATGCATACATATGTATATATCTAAACAAATAAATATATAGTGCATTTTAAAGAGACCAATTAAATCACCAAGTATACTTGTGAAGTGCCAGCATTTTTTTCTCTACTGGCTAAGCTGGTTAGCTGTATCTGAGTGAATTATTAGCAGTTTTATATTACTCTGTACAAGTTACAATTGTAAACCAGACATATTCCAGATCTGGAGTTTGATTTCAGAAATCATAATACTCAGTGTTTCTCTAAACCCTACAAAGATTTGCTGTGAATATTTCATTAGGAATTCACAGATAATGAACTCAGAGTGAATAAAATTTATGTTTTTTCAGCTGTTGTTCTTTATCTACATTGACAGAAATAACCTTTTGCATAGTTTGTTTACTCTTCACATAGATGACAAAATATCACCTGAGACTTCAAAATTCACCTCTTAGAGATGCTGCAGTTCAGACTATGAGGAAATGCAGCAGATTGCTGCTACGAATGAGTGTAACATTATTCTTAATCTCTACAGACATGCATTCAAAAGCCTGATTCACCATTTAAGTGTTCTCCTAGGATATACAGCAAGATATATTTCATATTTAGAAATAAGAATTGAAGAGTAAAATATTGAACATAAATGTGAATTGCACATTTTTTGGCATAACTCTTTTTCCACTGTCAGTTTATTACTGTATTCCCTAGGATTTTTAACTCTGTTTATTTAAGGTATTTAGATTGTAACAAGCAACTTTGGAGGAGTGATGTTCCTAATTCTCGCCAGTAGTTAATAAAAACTATAATAATAAACATCTGAAAACAGAATCCAATCTATATAGCACATATACACTTCAGCATATACATATAGTGAGTTATTCTAACTTTAGAAACAAATACAGATCACATGAAGAGAATATAAAGCTTGTAGAACAGAAGATAACTGTCCCTGGGTTTCTTGAGGCCACAGACAGCATTCTGACCACTAGACAATTTTTTGTCTCTGTCCTGCCCTCAGTCAATAGCTAGATCTGTTGGAAAATGTTTAACCATCTGTAATAGCCCTTTTATGCTCTGCTCAATAAATAAGCCTTGAAATGTCCAAGCTGGTCAAGGAAAAGGACCCCTTGTTCATATATTGCACAAGCAGCTTCTGTCTGTTCCTTCTCAGTCATGCACAATTGATTCTTGATAGAATGACACATTTTCTGCTGCCACAAGTAACAATAGAAAGGTATGTGTACACCATGGCTTCACTGGGACTCCACAGTTGACAATGCCTGAGGCACACGAAGTACTTACATCGAGAAATAGGGCAGTAATCCCAAGGAACAAGAGGATCATCTGTGTAACACCAGGGACCATGAAAATCATCATCTGGATTGCGACAATAGTTTTTCTTCAGTTTACTAACATCTGGTTCTCTGAATATTTGTATATGCCTACAGGGAAAAAAATTTCAAAGTGCTGAAAAGCTTTATACTATAGCCCAAAATTTCAAAGGTTAAATGTTGCTTTGCTCCACATTGTAATATTAGCTGATTGAGAAGCCAACAGGTCAGGGTTTAGGGCTGGTTAAAATCAAAGGGAAGATGAGACCCAAATATTTGCTAGACCTGGGTCACTTCAGTTGGCATTTTAAGCACTGTGTCCACTGGACAGCTGGGAGGTTTCTAGATCTCCCACTAAAGCTAAAATCCCTGGATACTCTCAGGAAAGATTGTTAACATTGATTAGAAGAGCATTTGTGTTGCCCTCAGCAAATCTGCAGGCTTCTCTGGAAGCACAGGTACCTTCTCCCTGCAGATTAACAGCAAAAGGGAACACTGCATCTGTAAAGAAAGCTGAATCTTAAGCAAAGGAAAGACAAACACAAGAAAGTTAGCAAGACTGAGGAGCAGACAAGGAGAAGGATGGATTGCTCAGACAAACTGTAGTGATAGGTCACCTAAGTTGCAAACCTACACAAGGCAATTTAAAGTTGAAGCTTTTAGGTGAAAATCTGAAGCAGAGAAAGCTGGTTATTTCTGCCTTGTCAGACAGAAGCATACAGGCTTCCCAAGTTACAGCTGAATGGCTCTTTTAGTTCATAACCACCCACGCATGCTGCTTCTAGTACACCCATAACTAGACTGATTGCAGGAGTGAGACTGATTAACCCCCCAAAGAAGTTCCCAGATGAAGGATTTGTTGGAGTAAGAGGAGAAAGGCTGATTTGTGCTCAAGATTATATGAATGCAATTGCATCAAGCATCCAGTAGATATCAGAATTAATGACCTTAATCCACTGCCTCCCTTACATGGACAGCACACTGGAATATGTATGCTGTCTCTGACCCTGGGCAAAACCACATATAGCCCAAATGGTGATTCCAGACAATGTCACTGAAGTCTGCCTTTTGCAATACAGCTTCCTCAAAGGCTTGCTTAGTGACTTACTTTCACCTGACTGACCATCAAGTCAGCAGCAGTAATCAATGACAACCAGATTCCAGAGGGCAATAGCTAATATGGTAGGCACTATAACTGGGATGATCATGAGCACTAATTCAGCAACAGGTACCAGAGGTAATATAGACATAATAATATGGACTTCAGAAGCTGAAGTTAAATAAAGAGAAAATGGTTTCCACCTGGGCCACTAATGTGTGTAATATGTCATGTATAGCAAAACTTTTTATGAGTCTCTGTCTTTGTGTGGTACCTGGAAGTCATTGTTCTTGTCACTCCTGAGATTTATTAATCTACGGTTCTGAACCAGCAGAGACAACGATGAGGATCCTACCATAATTGAAAAAGTCTTGGAACTCACAACTTCTTTTGTACTTACTGCTGATTCATTTTACTTTAACAAACAGCTTAAAAACTTGCCATTTCTACTACTTGGACATGAAGCCAAAGTAATGATAAACAACAGAAACTGGAAGTCGCTTTAATGGCATTTGATGTTAGTGTCATTAGATCATAGACTCAAGTTTCATTTTCAGGCCACAAGGGACCTTAGGTGTTTTCAAGTCCAACCACCTGCTTGAAGAAGCATGAGTTATGAGATCAGATTGATGAGATAAACATTTCCCACTTCATTCCTGCTATCCTCTCATAGAACAAATCTTTCAAGCACAAAGATGAGGTAAACCAGGCCAGTAAACTAAACACTAAGAACATCCCAAAGCCTGCAATTAGTGGCTAGCCTGAATAAAAACATGTTGTGTAATATATTTAAACACCAAGGGGAAAGAGAAAAAAAAATAATAAATAAATAAAAATTAAAAAACCAAAACCAAAACCAAAACCAACTAAAAACTCCAGGGCATAAGGGGCTATTTTAGAATCATCACAGAAGTGAAAGAGATGCCATCTGGAGGCAGTATTTATTCAGGACTCACTGAACCATCTCTTTCTCTTTTATGTGTACACACCTACGTAAGTCTTCAATATTCTTGTCCCATGTGGAGCAAGTTAACCCAAATCTTGTCTTGGATAGATTCCCCATGTAACTCTTGCCATTGCCACGATAACAATCTGAATAAAGAATGTCGAGACAAAAAGAAGTGGAAGGTGATTGTATGACACTAAAAAGCAGAATCTTCCTTTTAATAAGTAATCCAAATAATTAAAGAAAAATGTTATATCTAGCAAACACTATACAATGTAAATCAGACAACTGTATAAATCAAATCAGAAATAAAAAATGGAGAAAGTTTTAAAATTTATATACATAATCTCTTGCTTGAAGACTTAATTCTCAACATAATAGCGCTTTAAATTTTGTCTTAAATAAACTGGGAAAGTTTCTTTCATAACTAGCTAGTTTAAAATAGTTAATTTAGAAGTGTCACATAGAATATTCTAGAAGTTGTCAGGAGCTGTTTTATACAAAAACAAAGCAAAAATGCCACCTTATTTTTCCTTCCTCAAAAAACCAGGCACTCTTAGTCTATTTAAAAAAAATTACCATTGTGTAGATTCTGGATACTAGCAACAGTATATCATACTACACCTCAGTTCTACTTTTGCAAAATAAAAAAATCCACATGACTTTAATTTTAATGTAATTTTAAAAATTGGTTTACTTCAGCAGTAGTCATGTTTAATTCATAAGCTGTTGTCATAAGCCTTTTTGAGACTTTACAAGAGGATTATTTAAAATGATCACTACTATAAAGACTTCTTGTATAAAGAATTTAATTTAATATTCATCAGTATTTTTACTTTTGGTAATTGATACTTTACAAAAAGCACAGGATGAAAGTCAAAATTTAATCCTTTCTCTGATGTAACTCTTGCAACCTCAAGTCTTTCAAATTTTAGGAGAAAAAGTGGCTAAACTTTAAAGATGGAGATCTGAATGCAGCCTGATGTAGGGTTGTAGGTCTGAGCTTCAGTTATTCTATGACTGACATCAGTTCTCAGAATACAGTAATACTCCTTAGAGTAATACCAAGACCAAGGAAAAAATATTTGCCTGAAGACTCAGAGTGGACTTTACAGTCAGAGGTAACAGCTTGAAGCTAAGAGGCTATATGGGAAGTCCCATGTGCTTTTTTACAGCTCAACTCCTTTTGGCGTCTTATGCAATTATAAAAAGACCAAATAAAGGAAATCAGAACAGATCTGGAAAAAAGCCTTTCAAACTAAGAAAAATCAGACAGTGGAGCAGATCTCCAGCTAATATAAAATGGAACACAGATTCACATTGTCTGAAAATCAGATCCAACACTAAATCTTTGCTGTAGCTTCCCTGCTGTAATCATAAGTTGAACTGAGAAATGAATCTCATTTACACCATGATGAATCCCAAGCATGCAAATAAAGCTAAAGCAGAACCACACAGGTGTAATACAGATGTACTGAGACCAGCTTCTCCAGTTTTCAAGCCTGCCCATCTGCTGTTTGGAACAGTATGGCGTTCACTTAAAATCATGTTATTGCACTTCCCTCTGTTACCTTGTTCATTTGATATATCGCACTTAGGAATCTGGGAGCAATAACCAATACGGATGTTTGGGTCAGTGGTAAAACACCAGGGAGATTCAGATCCATCTGGATTTCGGCAGTAGTTTTCCCTCAAATCCCTATAAACATAAATATGTTAGCTCACAGCAGGGATAACCTAAAACCACTGAGGTATTATATTGCTTTTTATTATTAATTAACAATAATACAGGCTCCTTAAGGTCTGTATGTTACTGACCAGTGTCAAGTGCAAGGAGAAGAGGAGCCAGTAAGAACAGTGTCCAGAAAAATTAGCAATGGTAATAAGAATATGGTTAAGGGAATCCATTTTCAGTGGACTTATGTTTTGTCTGGATATAAGATTTCAGTTTAAGACTAACAATATTTTCAATATAGCTTATTTTTATTCAAGATTCTCCATGAAAATTTGCATGGAAGCTGACATTGGATATACCTGCAATCCTTTACAAGTGCTTTTAAATACAAACATTACCGAAGTGCTTAAAATTCCCGATAATTTAAATGGTTCTGCTGAGTTTAAAGAAACAGGCTGCTGTTGACATTCAGTGATTTATTTAAGAAACTGAATCTTGAAATCTAAAAAAGTGTATGTTGAAATTCTATACAGCTGTTACCCTTACAGTTAGTCACAAGGAACCATCTTCAAATTTCTCTTGCAGCTTGCATGAAATAGTCAAACTTCCTAAATGAAAGTTTTATTTTCCTGGCTCCTGACAGTTGCCATGTTCTCTGCATCTCCATATTTCACTTTATTTTTCTGTCTGCAGCACTTACTAATTGACTATGGAAAGAATGGGCCTAATACTGTAATTCTTACTCATGTGAGTTTTGAACAGTTGTACCAGTGGTTCTACTTATTTTACTCAAGCAATTGGCCTGAATAGCCACTACGCTCTCAGACATTGGCTGCATAAGCAATAGGTAGCACCTCTAGACTGCTAGAAACATTGTTAAAACTGCACAAGGGCATATTCCTTCAGCAGCGTTACATGGGTACAATGTAAATTGGTTTAGATGGTGGTTTGTCGAAGAAAAACCTGTGGGATCAGGCTCCAGCACTAATTTCCAGGCAAATTCAAGGTGGTCCTGAGATTGACAGAGAAGGCTCTGTTTTCCATTACAATGATGATATTACATTTTCAGTAGATGTGTTACAATGAACAGTATTTGATCAATATACTGTTCAGTATATTGATAGTAGGAAAGGGTTTAAGATGACAAACCTCACTGATTTTCTCAAAGAAGCTATTGTTAGAGTGACAATACAAATTCAGACTGGAATCTTTTCTTTACCTTGAAAGATCCACACTATTAAATTCCAGCACAAGCTCAGACTGATATCTAGCCATCAATAAAGACATTTAATACAAACCAGGATTTGGGTCCATGCTGGTTAGCTAGGTTTCCTCCATGCTCAATGAAAAATGTACTGAAAGAACATGACTAAGGTAATGGCCTAAAATAAGTGGGTTATTCACATCCTGGGAGTTTATGAATTATATAAAAAGGTTAGAAGACCAGTGGTCCTTTGGGTAAAAGTAGTCCTATTCATGCAAGTACATTTAGTAATGAGACAGAAAAAGGATTAGAAAGATGCAAAATAAAAAATGTTGTCAAATATTACAAATGTTAAGTATTGCCAAGGAGATTACACTTAGATAACATTTAGGACATACTAACAAACTGCGAACAAGTACTTACCTCCATGAAAGAAAAACAATAGTAATGTACGAGCACTATTGGGATTCAGGTCCCAGTCTAGAAAACATCCATATACTTCACAATCAATTAAATTGGTGAATACATGCTTGAAGAAAAAGTTAAAATAAAAACCCTACAATTTTGCACAAGTTCATCTAAAACTAATATTTTGAAATCTGAAGAAATTATTTTCCCACATTGAAATTGTTTTCAGCATCAACAAGTACAGTGAATGCATCAGGTTCCAGAGCAGTGACAAGGATCCTATGTTCTATTTTAGTAGCATGAATTTACAAACATTTTAAAACTAAGCTCTTTTCCCACTGCAGTATTACCTACATATGTCTACTCACTTGCACTTGAAGTTCTCAGGAGTGATGTTGTGCTGGTGAGGAAACTGGGAGTCCCACCGTTGGCACTGGATTCCACTCCATATGGTGTTGACTGTGCCACGGTAACCTTCACCCTGTCCCTGAATGCACGTTGATGTCTCAGCTGCCACCTCTGTGCTGTTCACAACACTTTCGTCTGTAGACCCAGAGAAGAAGGGCTATTTCATTTTCTTAATACTGAATCTAGCTCAGGATGTCAGGTTTGAACTCTACATTGTAATTCAAATCATAGTAGTTGGAGTTTTTCACAAATCTGATGTCTTTTACAGAATAATTTTCTCCTCTTCACATTCATAATATCCGTGAAATCAAAATAGGTGTTAGAACTTATGCTAGTTTATCCACTTGCAAGCAATGAATCTGCAACACGTAAGAACTTTCATTTAGTGAGATGCCTGGCCTATGCTATATCATTGAAAGTCAGAAGATATTCTTGGTTACTTTTCCAGTTCAGCAAATATTTTCTCATTTGCTTAGCTTTACAAAAGTAAGTGACCACCCATGTGCACACTTTTAAACATGTTAATACACGTTTGCAGGATTAAAATCCAATTGGTTTTCTCCAAAGAATTCCTAGAATATTAAGTCATGAGAAAAAACACTCAGATTAAAAAAAAAAAAAAAAAAAAAAAGACAAAAAATCCTATTATAATGTACAAAAACCTCCTTGAGGTTTCTCTTTTTATCCCTCATATAGTTAAAAAAAAAAAAAAAAGACCAGCTTCTGGAAATCAAAGATCAGTGTTCTCTACAGAGAGACCAATGTTTTAAAGACTAACAAATTCATCAGACACGAGATCTTTTACAGATGTTGATATACTCTGCATTCACCCTGGTGTGGGCTGACTTGAACTAAATTCAGAAAAACAGTGGGTTTTGAAATGACTCATTCACATAACTTGAAAGTCTCTTTTTATTTCTTATGCAATTTTCATAATTGCAAATTAATGGCACAGATATTGCATCAGATATATCAAAACTAAATACACTACAGTAAGAGTAACACTTCTACAGCATCCCAAAAAACTCCCTATATTTTTCTAAATAAATGCCCATCTGCTGATAATTGCTGTTGTTCACAAGATTAATTTTATTAATTGCCTTGAAAGTATTAGTTGCCAGCAATAATTATGTTAATAAAGTCGCAAAATTAGTTTTCTTCAAATGGTCCAGTGATTAGAAGAGTATTTGTGTGTTACTCATAATATAGTTCATTCCTGATAACTTGAGCCAGTTCTATGAACTTGCAGAGAATATGCATCTTAAGGAAACCAAATGTTGTAACAGATGGATTTGGCTGATTTGCTGCCTAATCTATGTTAAAGATCACTTCCCTGTCAGATGATAACATCAAGTTGTGCAGTTGAATTGCACATTTCTTCATGCTGGAGAAGATTTCCCTTTTTCTCTTCAGCTAATTGATGTTTTTACATCAGTTTTTCATGGTCAAAATAATTTCCCATCCTTCTTTCCCAAGGCACTTTTTCTGCAAAGGTTGTCCGCTTTCAATGGCATTGGGAGTTCCAAGTTCTTTCCAAAGTCAGAAGGACATGGCACTGCAAGTAACTCAAGCAGGCTTTTGCAGGCTGACACAGGCACTCTTTCTCATGGATTCATCAAACAGGCTTGCAGTTAGTAACTATATTTTTAATCAGTTACTCACTTTTTAAACAACTGGACAACAAAAAGACAAATTTATACATCTAATAGAAAGACATAGCTGCCTATTTCAGTTTTCCATCATAACTAATGCATGAAAACTGGAATTATATTCTGAAATAAACTGATTAGATTATATTCTGAAATAAGATGATTAGACTGAATATTGCTGTGTCACAGCAGTCAAAAACATATTCAGTTTTTCAAAAAATATATGCAATGCTTTTATTAAAGATGAGAGATGTGGTGTATAATTTGGAAAAAAAATAGTTACTTTCCATGATAAATTTCAGCATACGCATGGCATCCTGGCTACATAATATCTCCTAAGAAAATTAATTAATTACAACTATATCACTCTAGCAAAAAGCCTTCTTAAATAATAGTAAATGCAGAAAAATTCAACCTAAAATAAAGTTATTACAAATACTTTATTTATACACAGGAAGATACCATTTCAACTGTAATGAACTGAGTAACACACCTACTCTGTACAGAGTCACACAATGGAAAAAGTAATTAAGTTGATGTTTATGTTTCATTAGGGAGAATGTGTGTGTTTAAAATTGCATGCCTTAAAGGAAATAATGAAAGCACCAATTGATTTAAGCAAGGCCATGGAGTCATTTTGTAGAGCATTCCTTCTTATTGTAAAACCTTACACTATGTATCTGGACAGTGACCTCTATATGTAGATCAGATATTACAACAATTTGCATGTCTTAAAATATCTTACTTAAAGGAACCAGACAAACTTAATTTTCACATTGTCATGAATACTTGCATAGCCAAGGCACTACCAGGAAGACTTACATTACAAGAGGTAAGAGAGAATTTTTTTCAAAATCTGCAATGCGTGATGGATTATCTCCACTATGGCTTTGTGACAGCTCTCAGTAAGAATTCTAGTGATGAAGAGGATCACTTTTTTTTTTTTAATTAATAAAACAATTCTATCATGCTATATCACCTGCATTTCCTACAAATGTCTAATTTTCAAACATGAAAAATGAGACTCCAAAATATTTCTGAAATGTAATTCTGAAATCCTGAGGGCTTGTGCCCTCAGAAACAACCTCTCCCATTCTGGCTCTTGAGTCTCACAGAAAACTCAAAAATTACCAGAAAAGTCTCAAGAAATCCTTCATTCAGCTAGTGATTTCCACAAGGAGGCATGATGGGAACAGTTTCCCTATTATGTCCCTGTCATGGGCTGGAAATGTGCAGGGACATGCAAAAGCCTGAGGAGTGGTTCCTGCCTCACTAGGCATTATAGGGGTGTTCTGCAGATTATAAGGCAGTTGCCAAACTTTAAAAAGTTCCCAGATTGTCCAAGCCTGTAACTTAGATAGTCATCTACATTCAGTACTGGTCTTGCTCTTGAGGCTAATGACTTTTGTCACCCATATAGCCGATTATCTGAAGTTTAATAACTCCAAGCCAATGGTATCCTGAGGTGCATAGAGAGTGGCCAGCAGATTGAGGGAGGTTCTCCTCCCCCTCTACTCTGAACTAGTGAGATCACATTTGGAGTATTGTGTTCAGTTCTGGTCTCCCCAGTTCAAGAGGGACAGGGAAATACTAGAGTCCAACGGACAGCTACAAATGTGATGAAGGGACTGGAACATCTCTCTTATGAGGAAAGGCTGAGAGCCTTGGGGCTGTTTAGTCTGGAAAAGAGAAGACTGAGAGGAGATCTTATTAATGTTTACAAATATCTGAAGGGTGGGTGTCAAGTAGAAGGGACCTGTCTCTTTTCAGTTGTGCCCTGTGATAGGACAAGAGGTGAAGCACAACAAGTTCTACCTCAACATGAGATAAAACTTCACTGTGAGAAATGACAGAGCCCAGGAACAGGCTGCCCAGAGAGGTTGTGGAATCTCCTTCTCTAGAGAATTTCAAGACCTGCCTGGATCTGCTCCTGTGTGGCCTGCCCTAGGTGTTCCTGCTCTGGCAAGGGGTTGGACTCAATGATCTCCAGAGTTTCCTTCCAATCCCTACCATTCTATGATTCTATGACCATCAAATGTGCAGAGCACTGATGAAAGAATCCTGAAACCACACACCAGTTCTCTTACAAGGTGGAAACAAGATTAAGCTAAAAAATCAGAAAGGATGAATTTCCATCCTTATCCTAGCAATTCCTCTAAAATACAAATTAAGACTTGCAAATCCAAGAGCTTGTTCCAATGAGAAAGACATTATGAATTAAGTTAGAAGGTTAATTTAAATTCAAAAAATAATCCTTGCTGTCCATGCATTTCATATTGGAACTACCATTTTATTTTGTTCCAGTTCAGCTTTTATAGTTCTGAACTGAGGTAAAAAGTACTGTTAAAGGAAGATCACAAAAAGAATACTCCTATAAAAGACTGCTATTTATGATTTATTAATTAAATGTCATTTCTTATTCCTGTATGAAACTTTATTATGAAATGAAGAATTGGGTAATTGTCTAGCAACATTTTGGTGTAATTTTTTTTTGTTATATATATTCTGGATGATTTAAATTAATCATGTAATTCAAACAGCTACTTTAAGGAGTTTCTGTTAGAAGTATTTCCACCTTCACATGTGCAGGCTGAAGTCCCCAAGCAAAGTGCAATAATGCAAAAGTTTCCTTTTTTCCATAAAACCCGCCCTACTTTGGTACTTCAAAATACATAATTTTATTAATAAAGGCCAGCTCATGCATTCATAGATGCTTAAGCAAAGAGATGAAACATTAGCTAGAGAAACATTGTGGAAAGCCACAGATAAGTCTTCTCAGTCCTGTTTCTCACAGACATGCCAGCATGAGGGAATCAGCAGGGGCCTTGAGTCATTCTACAGCTGAAGTAACCAGTTAGATTACTATTTCTGTCTTTAATCCCAATGACCCAGAAGAAAATCCTGCACAAATTTTAAGTCAGTGGTGAAACTCCTACTGACTTAAAAGAAAGTAGGGATTTTGCTTGAGTGTTCATGTTCTTTCATGGTAATATTATCTATATATTTTTGGAAAAAGTCATAGCTGAAAAAGAAGCAAAGTCCTAAATTACTTCATCAGGAAAATTCCTACTTTTGCTTATATTATTGCACTTTCTTTCCTAGTATAGTCAGTTAAAAAAGGAAAATGTGCCCTGGCTTGCAAATAAGGGGTTTAAAGAGTAAATTCAAAAATAATTAACCCAGTACATGAAGTGTTCTAAACACAGAAGTCCTCATTCAATGTGAACCAGCAATTCTGAAAATGTCAGTAAGAAATTTGTGTGACATTATGGGGAGAAGCTGCTTATGCTGAGTTTCACTGCCTTCAGGCATCCCTACCTCTAACAATATGATCTACAATTATATATGATAGTATGAAACGTGGAAAAAACAATCAAATAAACAAAATAAATGCTGGTTTCTAGTGGTTTGAGAAAATGAAGGAATAAATTATACCCACGCTCAGGAATCACCGTACTGAAGAACATATTGGCACCTGAAACTTGCACACCTACAATTCATTTGTCTTTAAGTATAGAGATATCTTGCCAGATTGTTCCAATGACTACAATTAGACTTTAAATTCAAACAATTTTTAGTTTTTATCCATTAAATAGATACATATATATGTATCTCTGCAGGTTCAGAGCTCTTAAATCTTACTTTCAAAACTATCATAGAAATGATGAAAAGGATCTGAGAAGGATCCATTTTGAGGAAATGTAGATTAAGCCATCGCATACACAATGAAAGCTGGATCTCTGCTATACCTCCATGTGTGAAACAAAGTGAAAGGTAACACTTTATCAGTTACTCAACACGAATCTCTTTTCACTGCCTCCTTTTTATAAACATCATCTTACATAAATGTTAAGCTCAAATTGAGTGACACTTATATTTGTTTACATACTATGATTCAACAAATAACTCTTTAAATAGAACTTCACATTCAAATGGGTAGCTGAAATCTCAGCTTCTAAAGAATGAGTAATCTAATATTGGTGATTCTTTGCCTTCTCAAAAGTTGTAGATGCTGCAAAGGTTCATTTTACACCTAGTTTCTCAAATTTGCTGTTTCATTACTTGCTCTTTCCCATGAAACCTAGACTCCTACTGAATTCTCTCGGGGCTTTTTGGGGTCCAGTCTTTCCTGCCTATTGCTTGCCTATCAGTACTGACAGCAAAGACTAAATGCATTGTGAAATCAGCTGGGTTGGTTGGAAATCATGCAGACAGCAACCAAACACTGTCTTTACCATAATAATTCTGTGTAGGTCCGCAGGTCTTGTGTGACTGTCATACATAGCTTCATTTCTAGGCCTCAGCATCTCTCTCATAGCCCTATAGCTCACCTACAGAAGTGCAGCGACACTTTTTCTTTTTTTTTTTGAAGCAGTATTAGCTCTCCACTCTTGTCTTCCCTGTACTCCATGTCCTCATTCATGCCAAAGTAACATCATTTTCTTTTTTCATATTTGCTGTCACTGCTTCCACTTCTTCATTTCATCCTGCACTTCTTTATTGCTGTTATAGTTGTTCTTTTAAACTCTCTTCTAACTAAAATTGTCTCAAGCCAAAACCACAGACACATATGTGAGCAACTTCAAACCAGTCCTGGGGTCTCTGAAGTCTTAATCCAGATCCAATTTTTGCAGCTTGAGCCATCTCTAATCCCTAATTGCTCCTGTCATCTCTTTCTCACAGCCCTGGCCCTAAGCCACAATGTTTTATGCTGCCTTCTGTGCTTGGAAATAAAGTTACAATGCCCTCCTGTCTCTTCAGTCTTAAAAACATATTTATTTTCTGAATGCTTCCTTCCACTGACTTTTTCGCCGAAAATTTTGTATATGAGCTGTTGTCAGCATTTTGGCTATAGAGCATACTAGCACTCATGACATGTAGCAAAAGCCACAAGCAGCATGCTGCCTTGTGGTCACTCCCCCAAAGAGAGGACACCTACAATTTTGTATATGGTCCAAGTACTTGGATTTGCAAAGCATTTTTTCTAATTAGCATTTCATGTAAAATATATAAACAGTCCTCAGCACAAGAATTAAAAACCTGTGTGAGAATCCAAACCACAAAGCTATAAAGACATATAACTCATGATGTTCTCTTTTTAGTGTACTGAGACTGCACACAGCCACAGCTTCAGAAAATGGAGCAGCCACTGAAACCCAGAATGGCCCAGTGTTTTGGGCTCCCTGCTAGGAGGTGGGAAAACAATTTTTCTATATTCAGAAGACAGAAAGAAGACAGAAAACAGGGCTTCAATATTTTGTGTTGGCATTCTGGTAACCAAAATGGTGATATAACAGTAATATCAATAAAAAATTCCCTCTCTGGGTTATAAAGGAAAGCACTGAGCAGCATTGCATCTTATGTAGAGGGCAATGTCATGTGCCTGTGCTAAACATCCTTTGAAAATATCTGCTGGATTAAGCACTTTCAAGATCACTACTTTTGTATTCTTTCTTATATAGATTGCTTCAGCAGTTTACAAAGATCAACACTTTTCTGTAATTAAAATAGTGTTTTGCATGTGAAACTTTATCCTTATTTGAGTTAGGACAGAAAAACTGTTCAGTGATTTTACTTTTTAGCTCAGTCTCTTCTAACTATCTGCACTGTCTGATGCTAGTAGTGTGTTTTCGCAGGTAGTGTCTGCTTCTAACAGTGATAGCACCCCATGCTTAGAATTACTACCAAGGATTGGTGTGCAGACCAAGGCCACCGTTAAAACTTGTGCACCACATTAGGTGGTGTAGAAAGTAAAAGGCTGCACCTGCAGGGAGGAGCGGAAGGATATGTGACCCTGAACTGATCAACAAGGTATTCCACCCCATACACATTTGGTATAAAGCTGAGGGATTACAAGGGTCAGGCTCTCTTTGCCTCCTCTTCTTTCTCCCTGCTTCAATTGCAGGCATCCAAGGAGGACTCTGTCCATTCTGCCTTTGATCCTGATCCATGTGTTCCTGAATCCAGTACCAGAACCCAACTCCTGAACACAGTTCCCTTCTGCTGCTGAGTCCAGCCCGGGACCCCAGTGCCTGCTCCACAGCATTAGTGGTGATGGTGACATAATTGCCACTGGGGGGGCTGGTTTTGATACTGGATTTGTATCTATTCAATTTTATTATTTTTTTAATTTTTTATTAAAGCTGTTCTAGTTTCCTCTTTTAATCTTCTAATAAAGCTCTCTCCCTTACTGCCTTTCTCTTTGGGTAGGGAGGGTGGTTAACAGAGAGTGCCTGTTGTAGATCCAGCAGGATGCCCTCACCCTAAACCATTACAAATTTCCACTGATCTTAATACACATTCAGTAATTTTTTTGCCTAGAAATGAGACAAAAGGCTTTCATCACTACATTAAAATCATTACATTGTGAGGTTTATTTAAATTTCATTTTGAGGATTACTTTTCCATCAGGACTCTAATTGTGACTTCAGTAGACAAAAGTAACATTGAGTAGTTTGCAGGAGATCTCCCACCCAACTATTTTACAAAGCTTAGACCAGGATGTAGATACTGAAACTTGCATGGACTGTAAGCTTACGTGAGCAACAAAGCCAGATGTGAATCCTCAGAACACTGACACATCAGCTCAGGAAATGCCAAAGGATAAAGTTTTATAGAGATTGCATTTGTGAAACCGTCAGCTGCAACTTCAGAATATATATATTTTTTTCATATTAAAAACACTTTTTCCAGGGGAAAAGAACATATCTAGTATGCTACATATGGTTCGAAAATTATCTAATAATAAAAGAAATGTAGGAAGCACAGTTCAGTTAAAAAAAAAAAAACAACAAAACAAAAACAAACCAAGCCAAAAATCCAAAGCAACAACAACCTCTAACTTATAAAAAATTGGAAAGACAATGCAGTGACAGACCTAAGCAAGACTGTGTTCACAATGAGGAAGGACTGAACTTTCTGCCATAATCAAAGATTATCAATAACTTTAGAGTCAATTGCATGAATTAGTTCACAGGCAAGACTTTCAATGGGTGTAACTTAATGGGTGCCTGACACTAAACAAGTAATAGTCTTGTTAAGTTTCTTCTGTTTCTAGAGAACCTGATTATGGACATTGCCCAAAGTAGCAAATTAACTTTATTTTTTTACAATGGAATAATTTTACTAATTTAAACTACCTTATACTGGATATGCAATGACAAGTGTAGTGCAGAATAAGTCTGATTACTCTGCATCAGGATGCAAATGAAGAGTATTCTTACTCAACTTGTGAATTTCAAACAACTGACTGATAAGAAATGACTGACACTCCATGATATTACACTTCCTTGATCCAAGAACAAGCCAGGAGAAAAAATTCTGAACTATTAGTGATGGAAACAGGAAACCAGGTGAAGACAGAGAATCCCATGCTTCCCCCCCCCTTTAGGTAGTAACAGCTCACACATAAAAGTTCTTTTTTGAATACTCAGATAAACTTAATCCTAGGTGAATTTTATTTTCTTTTTAATAGAATCTATTATCTTCTTCTATCCTCCTCCTAAGACAGCTGAATGAATTTTACAATGACATAGGCCTACTGAAGTGACACTTAGAACTAGATGAAAAGCAGGGGGTCTGGTTTCAAGAATTATTTTTTTTAACACTTAATTTTGGTCAAACTTGGAGCAGGAAAACAATGGAAATTATTGTTTTCAAAACTGTAGATCTAAAAGAAACTGACTTTCTCATGAGCTAACATGAAACTGATTTTCACTGAGCAGTTTTAGAAGCTTCCCTTTGCCTCTATTTCACAGAAAATGCAAAAATACTGTTTTCCCTTTTCTGCCTGTATTCATGGGGACTCTGCCACAGGGCTAGGGCACATGAAGCTGACAGCCTTCTACAGTATGGATTCAGTTAAAATCATGCTTTGTTTTCAGAAATTGTCTTTATTCCTAAGATATTATAAAGAAAGTATTTTGAGTAAGGAGAATAAAAATATCTCCCTAGGTATTACAAGACTGCCTTTATGCTTGTACATTGACTATTTCACATGTTGTCAGTTCACTAAGGGCAAAGAATTGGATTCCAAATCTGGTAATGGTATGTATGGGAGATAAGAGAGGAGACTACCTTATAGATGGCACAAGCTGTGAATGAGGCAAGGAATTTCAGGGATGCAAATCTTGGTTTCCTGATTAAAGCATGTCCCAACAAAACTTAATTCTACTGTCTGCCTCAGTTCCAGAATTACCATGAAAGTAGAAAAGATAGTTTACCCAAGTTTTCAAGGGAAGTCCAATAATTTTAGTTTCCTCATTATCCTTGTACTGTTCCTTTAAGACATCTAATTATCAGTAGAACAGAACTGTAAGAGCTACCGCCAAACCTAGAAGAATCTAGGCTTTGAAGATAGAATTACACTGCAGAATGCTCTAAAATATTTGAACTAAAGCATCTCAAAGTGTATCTGTATACCTTAATGTTACTTTGATTCAGTTCCCTGTTTGTAAAGTGAGGATAACAAAAGCCACAGTCTTGTAGTTGATGGACGAAAACAAATTAATTAATTGACTGTGAAGTGCTTGATACTGGAGTTCAGAATATCACAGAGAAACCCATGAGGAAAATTAATAATTCTGTCTTCATCACAAAGCTGAAGAGTGTGCAGGAACCAAAGCCTAAAACTTCACAATGCACAAGGGGAAAACCAATAAATGAACAGTCGCTGACAGAGAGAGAACTGAGTCGGGAAGTTGTGCATACTCCCAAATTTTAATGTAGGTGCCTAGCATGGCCAAACTAATACTGTACATGGGAATTCCATTATGATGTTGTCTCACATTTTTAGTTATTGTTTTTCATACATTTTAATACTATTACCTGTATGTAAGATATATATATATATTCCAGTGTTAAGTAATGCATAACTCTTTTATTTCCCGTCCAGATTAAATAAAATGTCTTTATAGGAGATCTCTTTGAAAGCTGTGTTTTAAAAGTGACTGAGGTGCAATGAATGAACTATCTGTGGTCCTGTATTGCTTGAACTATCTGTGTCCAGTTTTTGGAAAGCAAAAGGAAGTAATAAATTTTGCTTGAACTCACCACACGTTTTAATTGCACAGAACTCCCAGGGGGTGTTAGGGTCAAGAGTGTAGCACCATGGTCTCAGCTTGCCATCGGGATTGCGGCAGTAATTATCATCAAAGCCCTTGTCAGGATATCTGCAAACCACAATGAGAAACGTGTCAAGGAAGTCTTCCTGGCAACATTGCACAGGCTTATACAAGGTACTTAAAAGACAGTCTTCAGCAGAAGCAAACAAGAGCCAGTTAAAATTAACTTTGGGCCTGATCCTGTGAGATGAATACAGATACTCTTTTAACAATATTAAAAAGTTATAACATAAAATCTCTTTCCAAATATGCAGCAGAATCAGACCTCCACAGAGGGGATTCCCTGCTGTGCTAATGCACAGGGTACCGGATGGGGTAACTCCACTAATTGCTAAACTCTTGCTCTTGTGTCTGTCAACTGATGACCAGATTCTAAAGCCACTTGTTTTTTTAAAACAGCCCAATTAAGTGTAGATGATATAAACACTGCTTGGCAGGCTGGACTTATTAACAAGACAGGTTCTTCAGTGCAACAGCCCTAGGTTCAAACTGGAAGCTATTTTGGATAGCTATGTTACTAATGATAGCTCCATTTTTGTAATAGAGCTCATTCTAGGTCATGCCCTCATTTCAAGCATTGGGAAAAAAAAGATAAAAATAAGGAATTAACTTCCGTCTTGATTTATCTCATTATGATTTGAAACTATTGTGCCATTTAATTGTTTCCATGTTCCATTGAACAACCAAGCACATATTCAAGATAAGGAGGTGCTTCTTGTATAAATGTGTGATATTAACAGCTATAAACTTAAAGAGGAGATACATGCATATTTTTTTTTCCTCCAGTGAATACAAATTTTCTTGGTTTTCCAGTTCTATTGAAACATGTTTGTAAAAGAAACAAAAAGTAGATTCAACCCTGAGGGAAACATGAAAAGTATGTAAGAGAACAATAAAGTTAACTACCTGGGAACCTGAACCCATTTACAACTGCAAGCAGATGTGTTTTGAACAAGCAGAGGAAAATATGATTTACGAGCCTGTGTTTTTGCTAGGATGCTTTTTCTGTCACACAATCATCCTTATTTTGACTCAAGCATTTGCAACTTGATCTCCCATTCTTTGGGAAAAATCAAGTTCCTTTATGTATACAAGGGACAGTATTCAAGTAAAATTAAAAACCGAAATGGGTAGAACATCCCCCCCAAAAAAACCCACACAAAAACCCAACCAAACAAAAAAACCCTACAACCAACAAAACAACAAAACAAAACAAAACAAAACAAACCACCACCACAAAAAACAAAAAAACACTGAGGAGAAACTTCACAAAAACTGGAAATTCAAAGACAGTCAAGGACATGGTAGTTTCAGATCTAGCAGTGGTGCCCATGTTTTCTGCTAGGTGAAAGAAAAGCTGTAAAGGAACAAATTGTGTCCAAGGATTTCACATGAAAAGAGTTAATAGGCTGATAATACTGAGATTATAATAATATATAATAATAATACTGAGATAATAATGAGATTGCTTTGGCCACTCAGTAGGTCAGTGATGAGCTTTGTTGTTGGCAGCATATGTTTCCTGTCATGTAACAATGGACAGTCCATGGCACTACCCAGAAACCAAGGTGGGTCCAGGAATGGCATGGTATCTGCAGTCATAGCTCCAAAAAATACTCAAAACAACTGGGGTTGTAAAGAATCCACTCTCTAGAAGGCAAGGGTCTTTCATAACACTTAATGTTCTGTCCTTCCTAATACTATATATGTTCCCACAGTATGTAAAAATGTGTAATTTACTAACTAAAATGTAACAGGAGATGTAAAAGTCCTTCCAGGATCTGGAAGTCTTTACAGATGTCTTTATGGGATGAAGTAGTGTCCGTATATCTTTACACCTACTATATCAAAGTGCCCTTTCTAAAGCAACAACAGCCTTCCCAGTCACCTGTTCTTCCCACAGTGTTCAGGCATGCTTTTGCCTTCTTTCATATACAGCAAGCAACAGTTCCTTGGTTCCTATAGAAAAGGCCAACGAACACCTTTAAGACATAAATATTAGGGATCAGATAAACAACAGGGTTTCAAACTGCTCCATAAAACTGAAGAGTGAGACTGTGGAGCATCGCCTGAGATCTTGTCCCATCACTCTTCATGCTCCTCCTTCCCCAGTATAGTTGGGCACAGACCTTCTGCTTAGACCCAACGAAGAGGCTGAGGTTTCCAGAATCTTTCAGAATCCTACATATTTCCTTTCTTTTTTGCCCTTTGAAACTGCAGTAGCTACACTTTGCTCTTGAAACTGAAATGAACCATTAAGATACACAGCTGGTGTTAAAATCAAGACTTCTCTCAGTTTCTAGGGTGGGGAAGTGTTAGACGAAGAGATAACATTTATTTTCTTCAAAGAGACAGATGCTGATCTCTAGCTCTGCTGGAACTAAGTTGAAACTTAGTGTCTAAAATGCTCCACCAATATTTCCTTTCCCCTTGTTTTTATTTTAAAAGACATGCAAGACTGGAAACCTGATTGTATATAAAATAAATTTTTATACAAGAAATATAAATGAGAGTATTTTAATAACAGGATATCTGCAGTCATTTAACTCTTATATTACACTTCACCCCTACTTTCTTCCATGAATAAGCACCATTTTTCACAGTATATTTGATTTTGAGCAGAAAATGTGAACAGAAGGGGAGAAAACTGTTACTTCTGAAATCTGCACTATGCCTAAGTCATTATTGCCAGTGGTCTTCCTTCCACACCAAGGCATAATCCTGCCTGTGAGGAGTACATGAGGGAACTGGAGCTTCAGAATACAATTCTGCATCCACTAATAGCTAAAAATTGGTGATGCAGGAATCGGTTGGGAGGACTCCAGTTACTCTTCTGAAAGCACATACACATCAATCTACATGGGGTTCTTTTTGATAAAAAAAATAATAAAAAAAAAAAATACTGTCCTCCTGAAAGTACAATTATTATTGTTTGCACCCAGAAGATCTACTGAAGTTTAACTCCCAAAGCAAAAAAATATTTCTGTGACTTATTCTAGAATATACAGCAAGTGCATGGCAAAACTTAGAAACAGATTATCTTCAATTTCAGTCTGCTAATACAAAATATCTAGCAGACCTAGCAGAACTATGGGAGAGTCTGCTGTTATTCATAAGGCAGATCATCTGAGCCAAAAGGAAAAAGAGGACACATCACATAAATTCCAAAACTTTAAATCCTTAATGTTTTGCTCAATAATCAGGCTTTCTAAAATATACCAGTATTTCTATTCCTGAGTATAAAAATGATGCTTGGAACAGTTCAATATATAGAAAGATACTTTCAGTGGAAGGTCTCAATCACTACAAGTTTGTTGAATCTTGAAGCCTTCCTCTGGAAGTCTAAGTTTTTTCAATCCACTTTATAAAAAGAGATAATCCAACATCCAGAGAAAAACTAAAATGAAACTTTAGTCCCGTTTAAGAGAAACATAAAGACCTTCCTGTGTGGCCTAAACCCCCACACAAAATCTTTCCAGAAGTGTGTACTATAGATGACCCTTTGCAGTCAGGTGATTTTTTACCCTTTAGGACAAACCCTAACTGGGATGCAATTTGTCTTGCTACTTCTGACTCATCTTTTGGCATTATATATCTATGAATAAATAAAAAAAATAAATGTCTAACATATAAATCCATGTGCATAAAATTCTAAACAGAACAATGAACTCTTTTTTCAGGCTTCAAAGAAAATCATGTAGTTGACAAACATTTTTGTCAAACAAATTGGATACTTAAACCTGATTACAACAGAAGACTATAGCTTTAGAGCCATTCAATATTTCAAAGTAGCATAGTCTGACCTGACAATATTGCAAGTTTGTACTCCCTAATTGTGTTGTGAACTCTAACAAAGAATTATGATCTTTACACACTATTTACTTTTATTTTATGCTGACTGAAGCTGCATCACAGCATATACAGAAACATTCAGAGGTTATTTTTTTACTGTCAGTGAAGCTAGGGAGGAAATTTTGATTAATTAATGCAGTGTGTGTACACCACTGCATTACACAGCATGGGATGAAGCTGGAAGCTGAACAGAATAGCCTGTAGTTTTCCTTCCTGCATCAGTTTGCAACAGTAGCCAACCTGCACAAACCATGGGCCAGAACCCCTAGCAACTAAAACTAGTGAACTTCACAAATTTCTGTTCAGCTAATGCTCATTTTGCCCGCTTTCAGAATATATATAATTTTCAGATTATAACCACATGGATTTTCTTGGGGCAGAAGGGAGTTTACCTCTCTGGACGAAATTTGTGCTTGTGTGGTCTCTGAAGATCCCAGCGCTGACACTCCTTGCCTGACTCAGTGTGATCCATTGGTCCTCTGTAACTCTCTCCATTGCAGGTCATGCATTCAACTAGGAAAAAATTATAAAATGTGCCAGTCATTTTATATGTTGATGACTTGTAGCACAAAAAAACCCAAAACAAACAAACAAACAAATTTTATCCCTGCTGTTATAAATTGAAACCTATCTAGATAGGTACAAAAAAGTGGTATTTTTTAGTTAGGTGATACGAAAAATGTCTTTTCAAATAGAATTACTTCTCTTTCTTAAATTTCATCCAAATGCTCGCATTTAGTATCACTTTATAGGACACTTAAGGTTTCAAGGCAGGTAGGTGTAAACTGTTAGAGGAAATAATTTTCCTAGTAGATTTTTAACCTTACCTATGGTCAGTAACAGAGAGACACACATCTAAGGATGGAGTATTTTTTAGTGGTGATAGTTTCTAATTATGTGGCATTCATCACCCTAAATCATAGTATAATTACAACACAACTTTAAGTCCAGAATAATAGCTGAATCAGAATTTCATACAGTCTGTCTCTTTAAACTCTCAGCACTTCCAGCTACATAAGATACTGTTTCTTTTCCATTCTAATTCCTTCTGGCAGCTTAAACTATGATACATTTTCAGCTCTGATTTGGGAAAGTGAGGGTTGGAAAGAGAGTGGGCAAAAGCTACCAAAGGGATTTAAAATCACTGTTGAACAAAATATGCTTCATAATTTACAATAAGAAGACTTAAAACATAAAGTAAATTCACCATAATTAACTATAGACACATTTCTCAAGTGTCCCCTAAGTAGAGCAATTGTAACGAAGGATCACTTCAGAAATACTAATTTATGCAATTGCAAATCTCACTCTTCAGTCAAAACATCCGCTACCAAAATCTTCATCCTGCTGTGAGTTCCTGGTCTTATCCCATTTGAAGCTCACTTAAATTGATCTTTAAATGTTAGCTTTTAATAGATTTTCAAGCTCCTTGTAAATCATTCTGTTCCTCCCCCTCTTCCTCCCTGTCCCTTTCCCTCCTCCATCACTGCATAGCTATTGCACATGACACCTTAACAGGAAAACTAAAGGCATCCTATCTTGAGAATTTAAATGAGTTGATTGACTGGAACTGAATTGACTGATTAGCATGAAATAAGAGCTTAGTTTGAAGGTTAAAAGAATTTAAAGTCAACGAACGCAATGGCTCACATGAAGTGTCTTTCAAATTCTGGGATTTGTGAACCAAATGGGATTGGATTTATAAAAAGTTTTACTTATTTACAACATTCATTTAAAACCAAAATGCATCCTTCAACTGAGCTTTTGTCATGTAACTCAGTACCTATATTTAAATCCAAAAGAGGAAAAGGTCATTTAACCACAGAGGTACTGGAAGATTTTATCACATTAATACTGAAATTGTTAATAGATTCACTGTGCACTAGACAAATGAAAAAAAGGTCACATTTGTGCAGTCAGCACAACTTCATTGTTCCAACTACTCCATGAACTGAAAAAAGTTGCTGAGCTTGTTCAAGTCTTCCAGAGTACTGGAATAACAAGATTTCCTCTTTCTCTAATAACTGCTTTACTTGCTACATGAGCTATTCTTGCTGAGAAATCACCTATGCTTTTGCCAGTCCATAAGCAAGTGTCACTGAAACTACTGGAAGTTCTGCATCCCTGATGCCAACAGAGAAAACACAATTTTCCACATGAGCCATGCCAGGTTACCTTGTGAACAGAGGGGTATGTTGCAGACTTCATGGCGTATCTCTGGACTGTTGGTGAAACACCATGGCCCTCCCTCTTCCCCTCGGGGGTTTCGGCAGTAGTTTTCCCGCAGGTCTTTACCCCGATAGCTCGAAGGCAAAAAGCTAGTTTTAAAATGACAATCATTACAGTATAAGAGCATGCAAACTTTGGTGTTAATCACATTATTTTTCACAAACAGTTAGAAACAACCACATTTCTGTTTCCTTCTCCCTCCACCCTGCCTAAACAAATGCACACACCCAAATATCTGTTCATACACAAATACACATCTTCAATAAGGATTACTCAATCAATGGCCTAAATCTGGGACAATTTGTCTAGCCCATAGCTTGCTCTAGCATGTTTTACTCCCGTCCCTCAGGCATCCGGAGCCAACTATCTGCTGCAGAGCCAGAGGCAGCAGCACACTCCCTGCCAACCCTTGCTGCTCTCCCCTTCATGAGCTCATAACTGTTCACACAGTGGTGGAAGTCCATTGGACAAGTGGGGAAAATGTATTGCCTGTATAGAGAAAAAATACATTTTGTTCTAGCCATGTAAGTTCTGCCTTTCCCATGCAAGTAGTGCACATATATCAGTCCCACCTGGGCTTAGTGTACACCTACTATGTAAAGACCACAAGCAGAGAAAGTTCTACCCATCACTGTTCTAGCAGAAGCTAGAACTGAGCATCAGCAGCATGTAAGTGTGACTGAGTGTGTGACACACCATACTGAGAGGTTTTCACTGCCTGAAACCATGGACTGTTTTGTATTTCAGCATCAGAAATTTCCGTAGATCATGCTTTAGGTGTCTTGCTTCATGTTTTGCCACAAGCCTCACTGTTGGCACATTAGAGTCTGCTACTTATAGACCCACTCATCACTTAGCGTGTGTTATAGCTTTCATTATATTTTCTGCTTTTGCTGTAAGGGGCTTATAAATAACAATACTCCTTCAGATTTTTCCCTTAGATTAGGGGTTCTTAAACCAATGTAAGCACTTTGCGTTTCTTTAGTGATTGTATAGAAGTGTGAGTTAATACTGTATTTTTTTGCCTAGCATGCATTTTCAGTATGAGACTTTGCTGCTTATGCTTAGTTCATCAAATATAAATTCTCCAGGGTCAAGGTTTTGTATTCTTAGTGGTCTGTAAAACCCACATGTACATATTGACATACAGAGATATATGTAGGTGTACATACATATATATTTATACACAAAAGTAATACTATTCATTTTTCCCCACAAACCCCATAGTAAGAAACCCAACCCCGTTGCTGGTTCTATTCAATGCCACTGCAAAAGCTCATGACTGCACTCCGGCTGCACATTGCAGACAAACCCAGTGGCTCTTCGCTGCCAGTTTCACTGCACTAATGTTTCAACAGCAGCTAAATCGCTGTAGTTAAAAAACACATTACATTCAAAGTTATGTTCAACTCCATGAAGATTTTGTTGCTGTTGATTAAAACTTCAAGCAAAATGCATAAAAGGTCAAAAAGACTTGGAACAAAATTTAATAAATTGATTTCTGAGCTCTTAAAAATTTATTCAACTTTTTTTCTTCTGTATTTTTACATTCTGGTGGAAATATAACAAGTAAAGTGCACCTTTAATTTTGAAAATGCCTAATACTATATTTTGGTTGTTTGTTTGGGTGTTTCTGTTATTTTATTTCATTTTGCTTTAGTGTGGGGTTTTGTTAATCACCAAGGGAATTCAAACATATCTATATTCTTGAGGTTAAAAAAAGGAATAAAAATTTATCTAACTTCTTTTAGAGAACCATAGACACTTGCAGCTTAGAAAAGTACTCGGGAGAGTCTTTATACACAGTTACTGATTTAATTTATACATTAATGTAGAAGAGAAATGTTCCTGCTGTCCTTGGAAAATTCTATGTTACAGATGAGTAACTTAAAAATACTAAAAAAAGAAAGAGATAAAGAGAAGGACAAAGAGAAAAAAAGAAAATTCTGACATGCGACATTTTAATCATGTTTTATTCCCATTAATGAAATCTTTGAACTAACTGAAGTGGAAAATACCTCTGTTAATTGCATTGTGGTTCTAGTCAATGCAATGTGGAAGCATTACTTAAAAGTGCTTTTCTTATTTTTCGTGCTTGAAGAGAATAATTTTTATGTCATTACTGCTGCCTATAAAATTGTTGCTTCTCTTTTTCCTCTGCAGTCTTGTAATATAAATCTCACTTTTTTTTTTGGTAAACTTCTTGGGCAAACTTTTCTGACAGGACATTGTGACTTGTGGAAGTGTTAATGTTAAAATGTCAGTGCATATTAGAACATTTTAATTTTTCTGCTGGATAATCTTTCTGTTCAGAAATTATGGATACTAGAAAATACAGGGAAAAGGCATGTCAAATTATGTCAGATATGCTGTCAGAGTATTACTAAAAAAAAAAGTCTAGCATTACAAACACAAGACAGCTTCAACAGGTACTGAAGTAACATTCTTGAGGGAGGAAAAGATGAGATGCAGGAAAGACCCACACAGAAATGGGAGACAGAGACACTCCTAAAACTGCATGCTGATTTAGTTTAACTATATTTGGTAAGGAAAAAAAGAAAAAAGACAAAAACTGAAGCCAGTAAGATTAATGGGATAAACAGATTTAGCACAGCAAAAGTCATGGAATCCAGCAAAAAGCCTGTGAAATATTGGTCTACTGTGTGACCATTTTTCTCTGAACTTTTTTTGCACTGGCTTTATGCATTTAGATAAAAAACTCTTAAGAGTAAAAAAGGGTAATCTTGTAATCTCTACTAGGATGTAGATGAAAATAATGGAACCCTGATTTCAGCTGGGAGTCTCCAGGTTCTATTAGAATACAGATAAATAAAAAATACAGTTTGTTAAATCCTAGCACAAGTTTAACATCTGAAGTTATTTCAGTTTTTTCTAGAAAAATATTAAAAAAACAGCAAAGTAGAGTTGTCCCTTAAATATGAAAAGATTTATTTTCCAATGGCACTTTGTGATAATCAGATGTTGAGAAAAACTGACCTAAATATCTAAGCCTCTCATACTAATAAGTTCCAAACACACCACTACTGTCTGCTTCTTCCCATCTCCCTCATGTCTCTGATGATGAAATCATATTTTCTGATGTTGAAAAACAAAATTAGCATGCAGCCACCTCATTTATCCAGTGACCTTTTAAAAATTAAACTTATTGCACAAGGCAGGAGAAAAGTCATTCTCATAAAATTCATCATAGATGAATGGCTGTCTAAATGTATTAGATAAAACTGCATACGCTGTTTATGAAAATTAAGTTTAGTGATAATATACACTACCCAAACATTTTTCTTTCTTTAATTCAAGTCATATGTATTTTATACAGAATAAATGCTCATTCTTGCTTACACTGTAATTATTGAGGATTTTTTCAATCCTAAAAGATGAAGATTGTATACTTAAAGGTGTTGAGTGTCAAAAGGTCATTGCTGTGAGAGCTGATGATATTTATCATATGTTCACAATTAAGAATGGGTCTTGCCCCACACTGAAAATCAGACACGTTACCGTCTATATTGTAAGTAGCCAAGTCCAGTCAAGTCCAAGCCTGAGGCTTAGCTTTGTAACACATCATAAAAGGAGAAAACCCAAGTATCCTTTGGCTTTTAATGTTTTTCCAAGATATCATCTTGCACACTGGACAGATTTGGTCAAGACTGGACTGAGCAGTGCACAGTCCAGTTCCTCACTAGCATCTCCAGCTTGGCTCCTCCTAAACAAAGTGCTGATTCTGGTAGTCCAGAGAAAAAGGCAGCGACATGGATAGGAAGCTTATGAGTTAGAAGACACTTTGGTTTTGGTTCTTAAGGGTCTATTATTTAAATGGCTAAAGCCAAAACAAAACAGTCCAGAGAAATAGTCAAAAGGTAGACCAGTACTTCATAGTCCTTTTGTCAGTTTCCAGTAATGTTTATTGTGGTTGAATCTCTTTTTACCATTACTCTCACTGGCTTCAATTTTTGCTTTTCTTCTGTTTTTCCTTATGCAATATAGTTTAACTAAGTCTACTCTAAAGGTGTAGTTATGGCCTTAGTTCCTCACAGGTCTTAAACTCAAAAGTTAAGTCCCATAACTGTTGCATAAATCTTTAGTTATAGCTCATACTATCTGATGGAAATCTGTTCAGATCTTTCCACGTATTTGTTGCCTGGTCTAAGTGCTTTGTAGAGTTTAACATATTCCACTAACAATAGAGAATTAATAATAACTATGTAAAATATAGTAACAATAATTATATGTTGATGAAATAGGTGGGCTAAAGTCTCTTAATATCTCTCACTTCCTAACAATGTATTTTATAAGATTACCCATTTCCTGGGAGTTGACTACAAAACAGTGATAAACTTCCAGATCCCTGGCTGAAGCTATGCAGATGGTTTTTTTCTGCCAGTAGCTGAGAGATCAAAAGGATATAAACAGCCAGAAAATCTGACACAGGAAAGGAAAGGATCCAGACACACAGGCTGGCATTAGAAAGGACCTCTTTGGAGAAAGCCCAAGAAGTTAAGGATTTTCTGGGCTCTGGAGAACAGCATCTCCTGGGGAAAGGCAAAAATACACTTAAGAGATTTTGTTGTCTAAGGTCAATTCAATGTTCACATAAATTCTTTGTCTGCTAATAAGTCAAACCATGCTTTATGGAAGCTGTCTGAGCACTATTCCCATTGTCTCTGCTCCTGAACTCTTACCTGTGCTCATGGGGGATCATTGAATTCCAGGCTTGACACTGGATACCGCTTTTGGTAACAGATATTGTTCCTTTGTAGTCTGCTCCTTTTCCAATGATACAATTCCTGACATAGTCTATTGGAAGAAAAGAGAAGAAAACTAGGAATTTATTTAACATATTTAAAATTAGAGCTCATAATCAGTTTTCACATTAAAAACCCATACTTTTGATAGCCTTCAAATACTTAATGATACAAAATACTAATTGTCCACATACATTCTTGTCTATTTTTTACCAAAATATTAGTCACTAACTTCCCCAAAAAGTCTGATGAAAATATTTCAAAAGTCCATGTCTGAGGACCTAAGTCCTCCGCTCATTAATGAGGAGAATTAAAGCAATATTAAGTCAATAACTAACTCATGCACATGAGCTTTTAAGTAGTTAACTGATGTAGCAATTCAGACTAGTATATACAATGGTAGGAAAATACGTAGGTTGGAAAACTGAGCAAGAGCAAGTATATAGAAGAGCTTGTATGACAGCAAAACCAGAATATTTGTAAATAAAATTCTAGGATGCAGCTTTTAGAATTCATAAAACCATCCCATGCCCAGGATGCTCCTGTAGCCAAAAAGTCACTGACTGACCTCAGCTTTTTTCCCTCTCCAGAGCTGGAAAAAAAAATAAATCAGTAAATAAATCAGTTACCCTTCTTTTCATACAGATCAAACGCATGGTCTTGCTTCTTTCTCACACCATTTGTCAAGCTGTTGAAGGATAACCAATGGCACCGTTTTGTAACTCTGTCATAAGCAAAGGCCCTGCAAAGAAAATCTGGATGAGAAAAAAATCTCTGTGTGGTTTACAATAATGACACATGGCCTGCCAAGGAGCATGCAATGACATCAGATTTATTTTTACTGGGAAAGTCAGAGAAACACTCCAAATTACTATTTAAACCCACAACTGTGCTGACAAGAACAAAGAAAGAGAGAAATTAAATTGATGTGGCCATTACATTAAATACAAGCTTGGTTGTTCACACTAATCTAAGAGTTCCATTGTCATTAAAGATCTTTATTTTAAAAGTGAGATAAATGTGACTGAAACAGCATTTATGTCTCCAGTTGAAAAAAAAGAAGGAAGACTCCAAAATATATTCTTTGCTGTGCTTATGATATGCCTCTGAAACAGTTAATATCTCACACTCATGGCTTGATGAAAATTCAAGCCCAAGGAATCTGTTTCTTACCTAGAACAACAGAGCTGTTTAAAAATAAGATTATTTTTGTTTTTATGAATAATCTAAACTGTAATAGCATACCTAGAGCTTGTTCTTGCTTTATTTTTGGTTTCTATTTTACTCTTCTAACTGCTTTCAAGGATAGGGGACAATGTATGTTGAATCAAGTGGGATTTTGGGGGTAAGAAAGACAAACAGAAACCAGAAGTGTAAAAATCTTTTCTTCCATTATTTTAAATGAAACATGCAGACCTCTTTCTCCTTACATCATTTTGAAAGGAAATTCCTTAAGTGTGGATAAAATATTTTAAAGGATTTTTAAAAACATGGTTGACTGTCTGAATGGGGGGAAATAGTTATTCCAATAAGATTAAAAAAAACCCCAAAACAAACAAAAACAAACCACCAAAACAAAACAAACAAAAAACCCAAACCAAACACAACAAAAAGAGCCACTGAAAATTCTTTTTTCCCCTAATCTGTCATTAGAACCAAATAACAAATCACTGTCATGATACTATTGTCTCTAGCCCACCACAAAGTCTACATTTCTGTCAGTCATCCCAAACCTTCTGAGATATTTTATTCTGACCTGAGAGACATTTTAACACTACTTGATAACATCCAAGGCACACAGATTTTCAACACTTCATCTGTACTTTGGCTGTGCCATATTCCTGAGCACTATATCCCTCAATTCAAATCTCTTTGATCTTCATTTAATTAGCCATACAAGTTTTTCTGTGTGAAATCTTGCTGGCTTTAGTTAAAAATATTACAAGAGCCTATCCAACCTCCACACTCTTCTCTATTTCAAACATCCTCTTCGTTATCGTTTCCACCACCAAACAGATTTTTCATCCAACTGCTCTCTCTACTCTGTTGACTCCAAATGTTTCCAACCTGCTAACCTTCATCCTTCTGCCCTTGTTCAGCCTTCTGTTCTCTCCTGGCTGATTCTCAAATATGAGAGTATCCAAGTGCCTCTAACTCCATCTTCACAAAAATATCCTTGACCTTTCCTGCCTTTCCAATTACATTCTCCTTTCCCCTCCTCCGTCCTAAAGTGGGAATGCAGAATGCACTGTTTACAAACATTTCTTTCAGTTTTTGCCTTTCAGTTGCCTTTTGGTTTCTTTCCAGTTTGGCTTCAGCCACTTCTGCACATAAAAGTTTTTAACAATCTTTTCTTGGACCCAAAGCTGGAAGGTTTCTACACTTCCAAAATCAACATATTTAAGCAAATTCTTGGAGTTTGTTCTACTGATACTGCCGATCACAAAAATTTTTGTTGTCGCTATTTGTACTGAGATAGTCAGTAGATTTTTTGATCAGATACTGTAATCCTGTGGTCTGTACTGAAATTCCTTTCTGTGTAAATACAAAGATACTCCACAAATTAAGCAGATAATAAAGGACAAGACAGGCACAGCTTTGGAGGTAAGGAAGTGACATAACTGCAAAAGTCATCTGCATAGCCAATAAAATAGTAGCTATATGATCTTTTTCTCATCCATAAGAAATGTAGTGGGAAAAGCTGCAAGGATGACTGCAGGAAAACAGTGGGAGTAATGGACTGCAAATGGTGAAACAAGGGAATAAGAACAGCTTAACAGCAGGTTAATAAAGCTGATAGGGAAGGCAGAGAAAGATGTAGAAAGAGTTAAGTCAAAAAGACAAGATAAGTGAATGTAAGGGGTACTTTGATGGGGGATTTTAGGAATAGTGTTATAAAGAAGAAACAAGTCTAGATAAGGATCTTGTAACTCAGTTGGAAATGATCAAGACCTGTTCAAGCATGATAGCAAGGGAAAGTCCATTCTGAGAAGTATATTAGCTGAGACATATATTATCTCCAACACAAAGGTGTCAGTGTTAAAAACAGCAAGGATTAATGATTATCAAATATAATACTCAAAATTTACTTGCAAGTGACACAGAAATTTAGCATAAGTCAATCAATAGTTGTAAATAGTTGTCTTAATCCCCCCCCCAAAATGAGGAGTGGCTGTAGTGCCTGGAATCTGTTCACTTTACCACTTTCTGGCAAAAAAAGAAACCCAGTTCTCTCCCTGATTGTGTACCTCACAGGGCACAGATCCAGGTGTTGCTGCTGCTCCCAATGCTGTTGTTACAATTACGTTACAAACTATTTATATTTTATTTTATCTTTAATATTTAAACAAATGGAGTTCCCATCCAGAAAATAAAACATCAATGTTGTGACCCAAGTCACAACATGGATATGGATATGGATATGGATATAGCTATGGAGTATCAGAATCAAGACATGAAAATGTCAATTAAAAAAGGGAAAATCCAAGTCTTATATTTCAAGTATTTAAATTGACATTTTGTGTTAAGTTCCCTTCTTATTTTGGAATGCTCCTACAGTAACTAGTGAAATAATTGTTTTTAATTTAAGTTGGCAACAAATTTCACCTTGTAGTAACCATATGCTGGAATGAAGTTAAAGACTGGAGAGCCTAGGAATAAAAGGGAAACATTAGTAATCACTGGTTCCTTTAAAAGGGAACACATGTTAAATATGTATTTACAGTAGCATCAAAGAACTGTGCACACTACAACAGGACTCATCTGAGGCCAAATGAGAAACCACAAGTATGTTCCCAGATACAGAAACCCACTCTTGTTCTGCTGCATGGTGGGAGCATAGGCAAGATATAATCATCTATACTTCTGTTACTAGCCTTCCTTGCTAAAAATATGTCAGGCAAAATGGGAAATTCAGAGAATGAGTAGTCAGGTTTGTAACTTTTTCTCATCTTTAGTGCAAAATAATTACATGGCTGATTGCAATTCTGCTATCTGCTCTTCCAAGCTGTGTTCTCAAATTCACTTATGGCTCCTCTATGTTGCTTTACTGGCTGATCATGGCAGGGAGAATTTGCCCCTTAATGAATGCATCAAACATTGCCCGAGTAGAAAAAAATTCTTCACAAACGAGAATTTAAAAAAAAATTCAGAGACATTGTGGATTATTACTCACGTAAAATAGAATCAACAAATATATTAGCTTGCTTTTTGTTTTCAGAACAGAAAACATACCATCCAGAGCAGCTACAACCAGCTCGAGACAGTTTCCCTAAGCAGATGTTGGAATACAGAATTGTTGCTTGCTAGACATCATTCAGAACTTTTAAATACTATGAAGCCTAATTTTATAATACTTCTCGCTTATGACCCTCAGAACTCAAGGATCTCTTGCTGTATTCAATACAACCTGATCCATTTGGCAACGATATCAGTGGAAGTTCTGCCAATAGGAAAAGGAGTGGCTTGTACCATGTGAAAAATATTAGTGCCTGGAAAATATTTTCTAACAGAAATAAGTAAACTCTGCTCATTGTTTACATATATAAATAGTCAAAGTACAAAACAATACAAACTAGATCTTGCAACACTGGAATTAAAGGTTTAAAGAAGGATTAAATTACAGTTGAGGACCTTTTCTTCCAAGGAAGAGGGATTTTTTTATCACATTTGGTCTAGTTTTCATTTATAGCGATTGTCAAAACTTTTTTAAGTTTCGAGATCAGGCTCACATTTAGCCCACTACTCACTAGTACAGAAGTCATCCATTCTCACCATGCTTCTCCTGTATTTGTGTCCTTTCATTTATTGCTAATGGTCTAGACTAAGAGAGGCCAGGGGGATAATTTAAGTTTAATACATTGGAAAAATAATAGTGATTTGTTCCAAAAAATAGTAGAGAATATGTACAAGGCAGACAAGCAATTAGCTGTATGAAGTGTTTCTAAGAGACAGCAGATGCTGAAGAATAACTATCATATACTTGTAATGATTGTGCAGCCCAGAAGTTTTGATTCCATTGTATCAGATTTGTAGTACTTGCCAGTGAACTTCAGCAGTACATGTATCTGTGCTCCATGTGTGAGGTTCCCACTGATTTCAACAGGAGTAATGTGCAAAGAATGAAGACAAAATATGTTCTGAAGTGGTGCTGAAATACTGCAGCTGTGATGTGTTACAATAACCATTTTATAAGAGACATAAAAATCTCAGAAATGTTCACTGAACACTATAGTGAAACACAAGTCATCCAAATCTTAATGGGTACATTTTTTCATCTATGTTATGGAAATGATTACAGACTAAGAAGCCAGAACAACTCAGGTAAAATTTCAGAGAAGACTGACTTTTTTGGGACAGTTAGAACAGGATCATGGAAATCAAGAAGTGACTTGTCCTTGGTATAAAGTACAATTACAGAGAGACTTTTGGTCAAAGGGTGTTATATAGATTCTATTTGGAAACAAACAAACAAACAAACAAAAATCCAAACAACAATAAAAATAATAGAGATACATAACTTACTTGCAAGTGAATGAAAGGCCTTTGTTCCTGCTGCATCTCTTGGCACATTGCTCAGTGGTATTTAACAGCTTGGTTTTTACTTCCAGTGTTTTGTTTACTTTAATGAGCATCAATTCTCCTGTTTTTTTGAAGTCATGAAGAGGATTTCTCCTTTTTCCTTTACCCTCTAAGAAAGAAGCAAAGAAGAAATGTGATCAATGGAGTTAAATCCAGTTGGCTGCCAGTCATGAGTGGTGTCTCCCAGGGCTCAGTACTGGGGCCACTCCTGTTTAACATCTTCCTCAATGATTTGCATGAGGTGATGGAGTGCACCCTTGGTAAATTTGCAGACAACACCAAGCCAGGTGGAAGTGTCAATCTGCTTGAGGGTAGGGAAGCTCTACAAAGGGATCTAGATAGACTGGATTGCTGGGCCAAGGCCAATTTCATGTTTCAGTAAGGCCAAATGCCGGGTCCTGCACTTGGGCCACAACAACCCCCAGCAGCACTACAGGCTTGGGGAGGAGTGGCTGGAGAGCTGTCAGATAGAGAAGGACCTGGGGGTGGTGACTGACAGCAGCCTGAACATGAGCCAGCACTGTGCCCAGATGGCAAAGAAGGCCAATGGTATCCTGGCCTGTATCAGAATTAGTGTGGTCAGCAGGAGCAGGGAGTGACAAAATAATCATTTGTCTTCCTTCTGCTTCAGTGAAGACTCAGTGTGAGTGTTGTGTCCAGTATAGGTGTGACTGAATTAAAGTTGTTAGCCTACAGAAAAGATGAGTCAGAGGCGATAGCATGGAAATAGTCCGCACAGCTGCATAGATTTCTGAAAAAAAACCACACACTGATCTGGTTTCCATGTGTCTGTTGAAAGGCCGAGAGTAAAGAATTTAAAATGGAGCAGGGAAGATTGTCTAGAGGTGTTTGGCTAAAGTGCAAGAGGAAAAGTCTTTGATTTTTGTAAGAAAACCCCACAATTTTCTCAGTATGTATGGTTTGGGGTTTTTGGTTGGTTGGTTGGTTTTTGTATTGTTTGGGTTTGGTTTGGTTTATTTGTTTGTTTGTTTTCTTTTTTTTTTTTTTTTCCATAGAAGCCAGTCTGCTCCATTCTTAATGAAAGCAGATGAGTGGAGAGTGATTCTCCCTATTCTGACAGTGAGTAACATAAGAAGGACAAATTGCCCTTTCGATCTATTTCTCCTATTTCACTCAGTGATCCGAGATGATCATTTTGGATTTGGTGGCTAATCCAGGTAAGGCTATGTGAATGAATCCCTCCTCAATTTATGAAGTAGGTAATAGCATTTTTTCATAACTTCTTCCCATATAACTGTTTTCACAGCTGTCCTTTTATTTTTCTCTACAGAATCTGCAACAATGATAGAGCATGAGTGCTCAGGATCAATTTATTAAATTTCATCATATTCTTTGAAATATATGAAACCTCAGCCTAGTGTTCTGTTGTCCTGCATAGATAATGCACTTAGGTCAGTTAACTTCTGTTTGGTGTGCTCTGTGCAGAAGCTCAGAATAATTCTGTAAATAGCTAAGCAATAGCTAAGGCTCTGACAACTCCATATACTGTAAAGCCAAGGAGGGCTTAACAGTGTTCCCTTTGCAGAACTTCCATCCTGATCATTAAGTGAGCTCACATTTTCACTGGATTCAGCTAAATCACACCTCTCAGTGGTGAGTTATCCCTAAGACACCTAAAAATATAGCAAAGACATTGAAATTAGATTTCATCAATCTTCAGCCTTTAAAAAAAAGAAAATCAAAGAAGTAGAATATCTCTGCTGCAATGTCTCTATTAAATATCTTCACCCCATCCTACCCTCCTTCTTTTTGAATTGCTGAAGGTGAATCATGCTGATTCCCTGCACCTAATAGCTCACAATTTTAATTCCAACTGTAAATATTTTCAGAAAAATGAAATTATTTACCTCCATGTTATTATTACATGAAGATGCTGTTGATGAAAAGTTCATGTGATAATAATTTTGGTGCTGAGTTAGGGACTCATATTCAGCTCTCCTAAGCATTTTCAGCCTTTTATTTGTACAGTTCACATGCCCACAAAATGAGTCATTAAGTTTAGGGAAATGTAAGGACACTTGAGCATCAGCACCCTGTTGCTGAAAACTGTTGTGTCTACACCGAAGCTGCTTCATTTTCTGCTGTACCTATGACAGAGCCGAAGTGCTGCAAAAAGGATTACATCTGCCCTTTAACACAACAGAAAAGCAAGTCTTCTATAAAGCTTTTGTGGCAAATTTCTCAATCTATTATCTCACAAGACATATTTCTTAGTTCTATGTTGTCTCAGCCAAGACTTTCATGTTAAATGGAGGTAAGAGTTTGTACAGAAATATCAAAGCATTTTTTTTTCAGTTCCTGATGCTAACATTTCCCATCTACTGATAAGTGTATCATTATCTTAATTCCCAACGATAACAGCTTCTTTAACTCACCAGCTAGCATGCAAGAATACGATTTTGAAAAATCAAGAAATTCTGTTCTGCCTGAAAAACATGGTTCATGTTTCTGCTTTTTTTTCTTTTTTTTTCCTTACTTCTTTTCCTAGCAGTTGTCCAAAGAGGATTATGGGTTTGATCTTGCATTTAGCAATTCATAACAGCCTGATTTACTTTAGCTTTCAAACAACAACATTCTATGACTTGCCTATAATCCAAAAGGCAGAGGGCCAAATGCATCTGTGGTGTGACTGTTAGAACCATCAGAATAATGCAAAGCATTACTTTTGCTTCTCTAACAAAATAAATAAAAATAATTGAACCTTTTTACTTCAGATTAGGTGCTTTTATTATTAAATTCTTAAATAGTGCCCTAGAAATGTCCTACATTAAAGGTTATTGTGCAATATGTTCTAACTAGTCTTCCTAATTCGTGATTGCCATTCATTTCAGTTTCGTAAACTTTAATTAATCAGGACTTTTGGTTATTCTGTGGGCCATGTCCTCTGATGTTTCTTGTAATTGAATATTGTAATACTAAGGAAATCTGATATTCCACCTAAATGAGAAAATAATAGCAGCCGATCCAAACACAACAGAGTCCAGAAAAATATGAATTAACACTTTTTTTTCCAACAGAAAGAGACATTAACTAAAAATATTCCTTAATCTGAATTTAAAAATTCTTCAAAAAGGTTAAGGTGGTACCTTCTTCTATTTCTTAACATGATAGCAACCTTGGTTTGACCAGAAAAAAAGAGAGCTCAGCCAGTGCCAAAGAAAATGGGAGCTACCTACTCTAGTAAGATGAAACATTGGACATGTACTACGTAATCTCATTTGGGATTTCCACAGTTTACCAGCTAGAGCTCTTCCATTTTCATAAAATGCTTTAAATATTTATTGAAGAAATAAGGTTACTTGCAATGAAAGACATCTACCTGGAAGCTACAAGTATCCAAATTTGGGTTCCCTTACTTCCTTTTTCATATGACGTTTCTGAATAACCTTTTCAGATATGAAGCATTAGTGGTGATCTGGCAGTGCTGGGTTGATGGTTGGACTTCATGTGGTTTAAGGTCTCTTCCAACCAGAACTCTTTGATGGTTGTATGATTCTCTGATTAACTGAGACTGCTTGAACTACAGAGCATCTGTGGGAGATTTCCAGCAATATCATTTCTTGTAGTTCTAGTCCATGCCAAGTCAATAATCAGAGATAAAGAAAATTATATAGTTCTTGAGCATTTTACTGAGAAAAATCACTAGAAGATTGCAGTTCCTGTGTTCTAGAATCTACTTAACTGTAATTTTATTTATAGAAAACAGAACCAGTTACACACCAAGTACTGAGAGTAATGGATCCCATAATATACAATATTTTAGAAATTAGGACATTTTCTTGATTCACAAGAGAAACAGATTTGGATCAGCAAAGGTGTTTGTATTTTGATCTCTCCTGCTCTCCAGATATTTTCTTATCATTGGACTAACGAGAAAATGGCAGCAAAATAATATCCTTTTTCTCTTCTGGCCCTGTGTCCCACACCAATAAGGGCTTTGGGCTCCCACACCAGCATACCACTCAATCCTGAAGCTACCAGATTATGTTCTACAACTCATTTGAAAATTCACAGCTTGCAGAAGTCTGACACTGAGCTACAAGAAAGTCAAGAAATTCAGTATAAATCTAGTTTCAGGCCTTATAGAGTTCAAATACCAAAGCAAGTCAAGTTTCAGACTCTCAGGTCTCAGTCTGACCACAGAAAGGATTTGGTTTTATGTTATCTGTTTAGTAGTAAAAAAAATAATATAGTCACTATGATACCATTTTGGTAATCAAAATAGTATACAGGATGTTGACAAAACTAAAGATGACCTTTGTCCATTATAATGAGGTCAAAACACTACTTGTATTGTCTACAGCAAAATTTTACAATTAAATTACCTGACTTTATCTACCTCATTGGTAATCCCTTTCTCCTTCCTCTGCCAGTCCAGCTTTTTCGCATATGGATGAATATTTAGGCTTCAGAGTTATAGTTTTACAGAGTACAACTGGAGTATACTAGCTGTGTTCCCTAGAAAAATCCCTACTTTTATGGACATGTCATAGTCTCTACAAAGCTTTTATTAAACAGGAGTTATGATAACATTTGGCATGTCAGCTTTCAGGGTTTCCAAGTTTCACTCTAGTTAGTACTTTCTTAAAGAAACACATTGTGAAGTCTTGTGAAAAAGTGAGAAGCCTCATTCCTTTTATTTCTTTCTAATTTTGCATCTCACTTCATTATACAAAACAAACATGCAAAATTCAGCACCAAGTATTCCTACTGAGAACATAAATACATTTAAATGAAAGGTTTGTGTTTAAAATAAGATTCTTAAGGAAATATTGGTGATTTTGAATACTGTTATATTTCCTTATTCTGTTTGTTTACACTTCAGCATTTTACTAAGTTACACTGCAGCACTTAAAACTTCAGCATTTTACTAAGTGGTTATTTGTTGTGATAAACTTTCAACTCTGTGGGGTAATAAAATTTTTTTCTTCCTATTATAAAAGTTGGAAACAGGTCTTCATACCATTGATGGCAAAAAGACCTTTTAGAATTTTCAGTTTTGAACAAGAAAATGTGGACAGTCACATAACAGCATCACGGTTCATTATGCTTTTCTGATCATAGAATTGTCAAGGTTGAAAAAGACTTTTAAGATCATTGTGTCCAAGTATTAAACCTACCCTACCAAGTCCACCACTAAGCTGTATCCTGAAGTACCACATCTATACAGCTTTTAAACACATCCAAGGATGGTGACTCATCCACCTCCCTGGGCAGCATGTTCCAGTGCCTGACAAGTCTTCCAGTGAAAAATTTTTTCCTGATATCCAGTCTAAACTTCCTCTGGTGTAGCTTGAGGCCATTTCCTCTTGTTGTATCACTAGTTACCTGTGAGAAGAGACTGGTCCCCACCTCTCTACAGTGTCCTTTCAGGCAGCTGTAGAGAGCAATAAGGTGTCCCCTCAGTCTCCTTTTCCTCAAACTAAACAGACTCAGTTCCCTCAGCTGCTCCTCACAGGACTTGCTCTCCAGGTCCTCCATTGCTCTTCTCTGGACACACTCCAGCACCTGGATGTCTTTCTTGTATTGAGGTGCCCAAAACTGAACACAGTACTCGAGGTGTGGCCTCACCAATGGCAAGTACAGAGAAACAATCAACTCCCTGATCCTGCTTGGCACACTATTTCTAATACAAGCCAGAATACAGAGATAAGCTAAAATTTTTGGGGAAAAAAAAAAGTAAATGAAGAGAATAATCAAGATACCTAAATTCCTTAGCCTGGCAGATGCTGTCAGAGAACTGCAGGAAACAACTGCAGTCCTTCCAAGTAGAGCAATGAAATACAAAATGGGATGGCACTGGGAAAAAAAAATGAAAAAAAGGAAAATTGACCACACACTGTGTAGGAAGCTCAGGGAAGCTCAAGATTCAAAATGTATCGCAGTGAAGAAAAATGGTCACATAAAATGACACATTTGTTTTGGAAATACGAGAGACAGTCCCTTACTTTAGTAAGTAGTAAGTACTTAGACTTTGCCATTTTAGATCTCTGTTTATTATTTTGCATCATGCTTGTAATGAAATTAAGTCACCTGACCATCAGCAGTTAACACATGGACTAATTAGAAATTATTTGTGTTATAATTGATAACCAGGTCAGAATATCAAAACAAGATTAGCTATTAACTTAATTTTGCAAACAATCATCACTGCAAGCCAAAGTAAACTGGATGTCCCCAATGAGCTAGGGGAAAAAAAAAAAAAAAAAAAAAAAAGGCAGAATGCTGAATTTCATGTGATCAAAAATTTGAGAGAGGGGGTTGGGAAATCAGAAATACATCGTCATATAGAAGGACCTTCAGTAAAAAAAAAAAAATTAGAAAAGAAAAAATCCCCAACCCTAGACACATCTAAAATAAATGGCATGCACAGTTCAACACAGCAAATGGAGCAAACATTGTATCAAGGAACACCATACTGAACAAAAAATTACATCATAACACCCAAGCAAATATATTCATAAATACATATATGCATGGATAAAAAACCAAACAAGCAAAAGTTAGATCTCAATAAAATGTACAAAGCAAAAATCTGCAAATTCATGGGTTATCACAGTGTCAGACAACACTTTTCAGAAGAGATATCAAAGCTGAATACTTATCTCAGTATAAATAATGACAGTTTAAGGTGAAAATAAAAAATAAAGTATATTTAATTACATGCATAAGATTGCATTTGTCAAAGCTTGTGTAAGAAGAAAAATCAATGAGTAGAGCTTGAAATATAGCACCATCCCTCAGCATACTTGGGTTGAAAAACAATGTGTAAATGTAGTGAGGTGTTTAACTTGTCTATAAAATGTGGTTCAAGGGATGCTTTTAATTCAATTCAATAAGATATTTCTGAAACAGTAGTTTTTAAAAGATAAAAAACATCAAGGGTAAGTTGCATAGTGATTCAGGTCCCACTATGACAGCATAAATACTGGCTTCATTAATTAAAAAAAAACAAAACCAAAATCAAACCAAGCAACCAACCAAACAAACAAAAAACCCCAAACCAAAAAAAAAAACCAAAAAACCCAAAACAAAACCAAACCCAACCCAAACTTGTCCAGATGTGAAAGTAGATGTTACTAAATCATTTCAGACACAACATGCTTAAATTGACAATATGGTCATAGTAATAAAAGATGTTAAAGGTTAATGTTGATTCTAAAATCGTTCCTTGGATCATCAAAATATTGTTATCTATCAGAACAATTAGGAAGCACTTTTTAAGCAAATACATTCAAGACAATTTTCTCTCTTAAAGCAAATCCTAACAGACTAACATTGATAAAAAGAATTCTAACTCAGCACTTTTAAATTACTTTTAACTTACTTTGACTTCTCCTTATGTCTGTTTCAGTATCAGAAATGTCCAGATTCCTGGCTAGAATGCAAAGAAGTGAACACCTTTTCCAAATGACTTCTCATTTGGGGGGGATGTGGTGGAGAAAAAACAGAAAAAGAAAAAAGAAAGGAAGAAAGAAACACCAACATAATGAGAAACTGAAACAATTCCGAAACGTGCCCAAGAAAAGAACTTTGTAGATTGTATAGACTTAGATGCTAGATTAAGTTTAATGTGGTTATTTATGTAAGACAATAATTTGGCGTGAAAGAAGTTTACCATCCATACCCATAAAAACTGCAGTCAGCTGTATAGATGGAAAGTCACCAAAATAAAACCAGCTGTCCAAGGAGGCATCTCTAGCTTGTCACAATTAAAGAGTTTCTCAGAAAGGTATTTGGAGGATGATGTGATTATTTTAACTTCTGGAATTTATTTTCTTGGAAAAAGAACCATCATGGGAAAATATCTAGTTTTTAGAAAGTAGTTTGAAATATAGATATATAATTTAAAGATAATTTTTTCCTTATTTTTACATTGGCTTTCAGTCTAGTTTTTGAGCAGATTCAGGAAATGCAAAAATATACTTCTTTTTGGCTTTACATTGCCTATTACCACTTACACACACACCCATGCACACAAACCCCATATTAGCAGCTGCAAAGATTGCCATGTTACTTGGAACTCAACTTCATGTTTGTGCTAAGTCCTGCCTATGTAATACTCCCCTATAGTCAGCATGAAACCTCTAGAAACTAAGGATAATGCTAACAGCTGATAGTATATTCTAAAATTGGATGGTAGATGCAAAAGGACAGCTCTTTTTCTTCCAAGAAAAGGTTATCTACTCAGCAGGATGCTGGGACCCATTGGAAGAAACAAATGTTCTGTAGTTTGTACTCCGACTTGCTATATCTAACCTCTGGCTAAATTACTGAGATGATTTTCCCTTGTAAGATTTGTCTTCTTATGCATTTTGCACAAGAATGAAATCCCCACCATTTTACATTGCATTCCACAATTTTTGCAAGCATTTGGCGTCTCCTCCGAGGCACCCAGCATGTTATGCGCTTCTTTTGTGACAGGATCTCAGCCACCCTTGAGGACGTGTGGGGATGGAGTGAGGGTAAAGAGAAAAGCACAAGCAGAAAGGGCAAGGATTTGGGCAAAACAAAGAGTGACAGATTGCTGAGGGCAGAAAAACAGGCCCCTGTTAGGAGCAATGAGAAGCTTGCCTGCACATTGTATACATAAAAATAGTGCTGTTGGCCAAACCTGGGAGTCATAGGAAGAGCTGGAGCTGAGGGGAGACAGAGTGAGCAGCCAGTCCCCAGCTGCACCAGCAGCATCGAAGACTGACAGGCATGGCCAGACTCATCAGACAGCGCATGGGTGGAGGCTCACAAGACATTGAAAACTCCTGCTGCTGGATTTTGCCAACACATCTGGCCAATCTGGAGCATGTTCCCAGCTCCGCTTCATCACAGAGTTGCTTTGCGTGTAGGTACTAACCACAGTTGGGAGCAGCTCTACTATCCTCTAAGGGCACTGCCAAAAAGACTTACAGAAAAAGATGGAGTAACAGTGTGGATGTCTTTCCCCCTTCCCAGTTCTTTGTAGTTGCCATACTTCCTCATGGCAAGGTACCAACATTGCTCACAACATGTCAATTCTCCTACTATGCATGCTTTCCAAGCAAGCACGGAGAACAATCCTTTCTCACCTCCCTGCTACCTTCTAGCCTCTGCTCTTCAATCCCTCCTCACCACTAATGAGGAGAAAGTGAAAATCCAACACTCATCCAGTACAAGTAATTGCAAAATGCTCGGGGCAACCCTCTCCTCTCCATATAAAGCTTTTACCCATCAAGAGGCCCAGCTATCCTGCTTTCAAATCTCCTTGGAAAAGTTCGAGATGCTTAAGTGGCAAACTAATGTTCAGAGTGAAGATCCAAAGGGGAGATATTACGCTCTCCAAGGGAGACTGTACATTTCCTGTCCAACCCTGTCTTCAGCTGAAATATTACAATAATGACAGATGAGCTCCTCCAATAAGAGGCTTTACTTTCCTTGACTTCAGTGCACAAATTTCCAGAGTTTTATGCAACATTTTAATCTCGTGTCTTTCAACTCTATATTCTCCTGCTACGTTGCTTATGAAAATAGCATTAATAGAAACAGAAAATCTGTTAAGCAGGGTAAGTGCTGTGTTACATGTGAGAGCAAAACAAGCAGCCCCTGGCACTGAGCACCAAAAGGATTCCATTAAACAGAAGGAATACAGTCTTCCAACTAGCAGAGTATCTTTTCGCTTTGTTGACAGTGTATAGCATAATGATTATCTACAGCTGGGATGGGGAAATATAAATCACGTTAAATTTTAAAAATATACTTAGCTATGCAGACCACAGGAATACACAACATTCATACATTGATTACGGCTATGGGATTTCTTTAATTTTTTTAACAATATTTATAGGAACTAAGTGCAACTCCCACTTCTTCATTAGCAACGGCTTCAGATCATCCAAACTACAGAAGTGTTGAGAAATTTGAATAAACACACTTAGCTGACAGTCTTCTCACAGAAAAATATATCTTTAATTTCAATAAAACTTTAATGTTCACTCTTTTACAGTATACCAAATTGCTTTTTGCATTAACATTATTAAAAAGACACTGTCTAAGAATACTGGATAATAAGAATATCTGAACAAGGAAGAAAACTCCCTGATAAAGTTATTAGCTACAGATTAATTTCTTTGTGCAAGTGACAGACTTACAGGATATTGATAATAACTAGGCAAGTAGTCTATAGGAACCTTGCACATTTATCTTTCACCAATCACCATCTTATCTTTTATATATTAAAAAGAAACTCAGAAATTGATAGTGTGGACAGCTTGCTGACATTAAAATTTTTGTGTTTTCTTCACCTCACTTTCTCTTTACCCTTTAATAAAACCCAAATGCGTTATTCAGCAACCCTGGTAACACAGGACATTGTCTTTGCACAGAACTTAAGGCATGGTATTCGAAACCTAACAGATACATTCACAGAAGAAATAACACTCATCATTCTGTATATTTAAAATCAGTTTTGGCAGAACAGTAATAGAAAAAGTATGGACATGCATTAGAAAAATACTCCTTCCTATTTTAAAAAACTTTTTTCAGCTTTTAGCTTGTTTTTCATTTATAAAAATAATATGTATGGAGGCAAATATTAATCTTTCTTTAAAAAGTAAAAAGTCCCAGTAAAAATAATTCAACACCCCATACAATGATGCCATGCATATTTCAAAAGCAATCAATATATTTTCAGAAAAAAATGGCACAACTTCCCCTTCACTTTGTAAAAATCCAAACACTTTTGGTGAAGGTCATATATTTTTAAAAGGCAAGGTAAGTACAATAGCAGCACATGGTAGGAGTCATCTTTCTTGCCCATAAGGCAAACAATAGGATTGATTAATTTTAAGGGGGGGTGGGGGAGGAAAGTTAAGAAAGAGAGGGTTGCCAAGAAACTGTCACTAGGAAAGTTGGCCAGAAAGCAAGTTCAATTCCGTGAAAAATTCTGAAGTTTTGGAAATCTAATTTTCTTCCACATCAAGATGAACCAGCCACTTCTAAATTGGAGCGTGCATTGGTTAAGACACAACTCTTTTCATCAGCCTACTGATACTGGCAGTACTGCGGCTGCCTCTCAATCTGTTCTGTTGGAATATTATAGATTAAATATTCCTTGAGCTTGGTAAACTACAGACCTGCACTAAGGGCCTCCAGTCAGAGAGAACAAGGACTTTCTCTCATTCAAGAAATAAACCCTGAGTATCACGAGAGGAAGCATGACCTAGCTTCATATGAACTTGGCTGTAGATGACTTTCTGTACCTTTGGCCCATGGAATAAAGGAGCCAGGGGAGTCACATTTATTCTGGATTGGTGTTTTTTTGTTGTTTTGGTTTGGGGTTTTTTCAAAACTAGCCCATCAGTTGATGAGTTTCTGTCACAGGTGAGGGTTTCTCAACAGCAGGTACTACAAGCCTTTGTCAATGTCTCCTGATGCAAATTTATCTGTCATTTGATGTGAGGAAACCAAGCCAAAGAAAGTTTTTGTTTAAAAGGAATTATTTTTATGAAATGTTTTGATGGGTCAGCATTTTACAGTAAAAAAAAAGTCAAATTTTTCCTCAGAAAATTCCTAACCAGCTCTGGTCATCACTTTTCAGAGAGGCTGCATGTCCATAAAATAGAAGTTGCAACCTAAATGGAAAAGGGGTTCAGAAAAGTGTAGAGCATAGTGTTTATATCTCTCTGTCACCTGATAGGAATGTCCACCAAAATGAAACCATCATTGAGCACAGAAACCCTGGTGAGATGTTCAGCATTCTACAGAATCACACTCTTACTGCAGGGGGAAAATGACAGGTTTTACTGCACGTGATGCTGTCATTCTTTTTTTGACCTGCCGACAAAATATATCACAAAATATTCTACTTTGAAATTCTATTTCAAAATTTATTTATTTTTTTAACTAGAAAATGTAGATATGAGTTAGAAGCCATGAACATCACTTGCCATACATGTTGCCTGATGCCCTCAGACCTTGCCCTAGGCCCCCGACACTGCATGTGCTGCCTTCCTTCTGCCCGCTCCTGGTATATCCTTTCCCTAAATTGTGGCTGTCTTGTGTTTCTGCCTGTGCAAACATCTGACCCTAACAATGAGGAAGGAAGGAAGGAAGGAAGGAAGGAAGGAAGGAAGGAAGGAAGGAAGGAAGGAAGGAAGGAAGGAAGGAAG